>JACXGK010002200.1:0-23626 GCA_016801125.1 Novumbra hubbsi | reverse complement strand
ATAGCTGCAGTAAGGATAGCTGGCTAGCACCTATGAGGTAGTGCCCTCCAAGGAAATGCCACCTCAGACCATGAAGATGTTGCAGGCAGAATAACGTTCACCACGGCGTCTCCAGACACATTCACATCTTTTGCATGTGCTCAGTGTGAACCTGCTCTCCTCTGGGAACAGAACAGGGCACCAATGGCGGACCTGCCCGTTCTGGTGAATGCCAATGGAGCTGCACGGTCCTGGGCTGTGGGCACCGGTCTGACGTCAGGCCCTCATGCCACCCTCATGGAGTCTGTTTCTGACAGTTTGGTCAGAAACATGCACCTCAGTAGCCTTGCATTTTCTTGGGCTCCGCCACGGCTTGATTCACAATCGCTTATGCTTCCTAACCAGAACCATATACCTAACCATATTGACATCCTTGAAGTTTAATTGACTTGGCGACATAATGGGATGATTACGTTTTTCCCGTTTGCCATACAAAAAAAAAGCAGCGTGATCTAAAGATGTGTGGTACAGATCCTGGCTGTGTCAGGCTGTCAATGTTGGCTCACACACCAGTCAGGGTTTGTGAGGTTTGTGTAAGACAAAGGTTGGTATCAGACACACTCCTTTGATATTGTGGTAGGTAGGACACCTACCAGCTTAAATGTGGTTGTTAGTCGCTAAATGTAGTCTCTTCCAGGCAGAGCGGTGCTGGTCTATACTTTGTGGTTGAGCAAGCTCTGTGATTGGAAGCAGAGCTCCAGCCTGACAGGAAGTGATGCAATGACGCAACTGGGATGGTGTTAAGAAACGTGCACCTGCAAGTGCTTTGTTTTCACAGCCTCGATTTGGTTTCAATTGGAAAGGGCGGTGGTGTATGTGAATGGTTAGATGTATAGGGTTTAGGTCCAGGCTAGACCCTTCCAGGATGTTTGTTTTTGCAATTGCATATTTGATTTAGCTGTGTGCTTTGGATTGTTATCATGCTGGAAGGGGAAATATTATTTAACTTTAGAGGGCTACAGGATGTGCGGTAAAATATCTTGGTATATTGTCCAGTCAATCCTGACCAAAGCCCTTGTCCCCGCTGAAAGAAACACCCCTATTGAAAGATGCTGCAGCCAACATTCTTTGGAGGAAAGTCCTGTGTACTTTGGATGATGAGCTGGCTTGGCTTTGTGCTGAACATATCTTTTGGAATTATTGCCAAAAATGTATCAATTGGTCTTATCAGACCATAACACATTTTACCGCATGGTTTTGGGAGACTGAATGTGTTTTCACTCAAAATGTATCAGCTTGAATGTTCTTTGTGAGAAACGACTTCTCTCATGCCTCCCAACCCCATAAGTGGGTCGTATGGGTAATACACTTACGCACT
Organism: Novumbra hubbsi; assembly: GCA_016801125.1. Taxonomy (NCBI): domain Eukaryota; kingdom Metazoa; phylum Chordata; class Actinopteri; order Esociformes; family Umbridae; genus Novumbra; species Novumbra hubbsi. The sequence goes on along the minus strand of JACXGK010002200.1, from coordinate 22,269 downwards.
TATTACACTGTAATATGCAGGGAGTTCTAAGTTCCTGCCAGAAGAACATTTTGTTAATTAATTCATGACTGCCAATTCTACCATCTTCAGTAAACTGTTCACTATTCGAAAAGGAACCGGTCATTGAATTTTTTTACTAAAAATACGTTATTTACGGTCTGTATTTTCCTGTCTCTATTCCAACTAAAGCTTATCACACACACTACTTTGATAAGAATACTCTCATCCAAAAATCTTCGATCAGTGCACAGATTGCTTTGATTGGCCTGTTTTGGCATTGTAAAATCTTAGTACAATTGCGCTATTACAATAACTAATTTAAAACATATGTAAACTGTAAAATAACTGACTTTCACAATAGACCTATAATAAAAGCTCAATTACATAAACAGAGTCAGTATTTTAAATGCGTCACTACTACCGCTAATAAAGAGTTGTAACGGAAAGTTTGGCATACTACAGAGTATGAACGGATGTGTGCAGTGATAATTACTAATTGGGACGCTTCTCAATTTCAGTGAAGTACTAAACGGTCTCCCGTTTCTCTCCTCAGAGTTCATCCGGATGCACTGTGCTTCCAACCCAGACTGGTGGATGCCGTCCGAGGAGCAGATCAACAAGGTGTTCAGTGACGCCGTGGGCCATGCCCGTCAGGGACGAGCCGTGGGCACCTTCCTGGGCAGCAGTGGGAGCAGCACCAGCAGCCTTTACTTAGACGCTTACGACGGGCACGTGTCCCAGGACGAGCTGTATCTGAAGGGCTCTCACAATGGGTTGGGGGATTGAAGAGAGATGGAATCCAGCATAGGCCGGGATTATTTTAGAGGTACACTAAATAGTCGACAGTGTGCTTTCTAGGCCATCCCTAGAGGTGGCCAAATGACCCTTAAAGGTGCATTGTGGGCTTTGTAGTGCGCTGCTCTACAATAAACTTGGATATAATCCCGGCCGTGATTTTCCATCAGGTAGCATACATTTTACGTGATGCTGGTGTGAAATGGCCTGCCAGTTATTGTTTTAACCAGTGACGACAACGTCTCTGAGACCCCGAAGTAGTTGTTTTACTTGCTCTGCAAGGGCCCCCGCTTTTGTGGAGCGATGAGTAATGATGCTTTATGGGTGACTGTTGCCGATGTGGTGTCGATGTGTGCAGAGTGTCCCTGGTTCTACCCCAGATTGGGGCAAGGAGAGAATCAAACAACACTGTTACGGTAGTCCTTAGATGGTTGGGGACAAATCCCACACTATCTGGCGTAAGACAATAAGAATGAAGAGGACTCTAGACCAACGGGCACTGGCCTGCTATACTACCCTGATGCTACAGAGCCGTTCAGGGAAAGAATATAGCATTTAAACAACATTCCAGAGGACGTAGTTCCCTCACTATTTAAGAGGCTAAAGCATTTTCTGTGGCATATATTTTGGTTGATTTCTTATTTATTTATTGAGAGGGTAATGTGGTTACAAGGGTGTTTTTGCTTAAAATTGCCAATGTTGAACATACATGCGTTCGGGTACCGCAGCCAAATGTTGTACATGTCCCATTCAACAGATTGTAAAATGAAAATGCTAATTTTACTCAGTCTTCCTTCTGCCTTTGCTTTGTGGAAAACGTTGGTTAAAAGCTACATACATAGACAGTTTTGCCAAGGCAGCTACAGAAATTGTTATGTCTGTTAGTAGCTGGTTCCTTACCAAATTACAACAATTCCAGTGTTTTTGAAAGACAGTTTCCATTTGATATAAAAGTCAATGTACTGGAATGTACTGTGCTATTATGTGGTGGTAATTATGATATTTTTAATAAGAACATGAACAATGAAACTGGGACATTATCCTCCCTTATATAAAAGCCTATTTCAGGCTACTTTAGACAGAACCTTGACACTCAGACCCTCATGGTACAAAGCTGTGACTTTTGGTCTCGTAACCCGTTGCTATCATTTTACATTTGAGATATCTACAAAAGGTAGCATTGATTGGTTCTCTAAATACCCCCCCCCCCTTTAGTTAACTTTTTTTTCAAAATCTTTACTGTATGTTTAATCACTGTGTATGATCTAAATCACTGTGTGTTTTTATTTAATGAATATAACTTTAAAATATATTTTAAATTATTTATTTCTTACTTTGGCCAAATTATTTAGAGCCTCCTTTCGCCCTTGAAATGTGTGGTCAGATCTAGTGGGTGTTTACTAAAATAATTTGAAGATTAACATATACAACCTTGATTGCTGGATTTGTGTAGAGCTCACCTTCTTACCCAGGGTTTGTCTATTATTATCAGAACACACTGTGACATCATGATGTGGGCCAAAGGTTCCACCACATCTAACCAGGTTTAAATTACTGGTATTTGTTTCAACAGCTTTTACACAAAAATACATTATCAAAAGATTCACAATTTCAGAGATATTTCAACCTCATAGTGTGCAAACAAATAAAAACAGCAAAATCATGTTTTTAACTACACTGCCCCATCAAAGGTTTTTGTGTTCCCTGGTAGGTAGAGACGTATTGCTCTACCAGCTGTTTTAATGGAAGTGGATGAAACTCTGTTTTTGTGTCTGTCGTAGAGGAGAAAGGTGTGAAGAAGACAAATGTGACCCAAGCATTGGCCCCGTCATTATTGACAGCATCCCTAGACTCATAAGACTTTGACTTTGGCTTCAGCCTGGTGAATTAAATTATTTCCTTAATGGCTTTTCTTAATGTCCGATTCTGTGACAGCATTGCCACCTTGTTGTAGGCTTATTCTAATTGTTAAATAGTCAACTTGTTGTGACTTGCTTTAGGTTGTGGAATATTAACAGAATTCCATTCAGTTCAGCAGGAGATGTGAAACAGAGAAACATTCTTAGATGTTAGACGTGTATTATTTATTTGTCCTTTCAGGCAATCTCCACGAACACTTTAATGTTAAAGGAGATGCCTACGTAGTGCCTACTGTCACCTGTCTTATGTGGTTTGAGCGGTTATAAAGCGGGCTTGGTAATCTACTGCCCCCTGCTGTTGCAAACTTGAAGTACAATTCATATTTTTTGTGATGAGCCTGAAGGAATACTTTGATCTGTCCTTAATTCATAGAATGTCTCACAGTTTCCCCCTGTTTAACTATAAAAGACAAGGTAACATTTTATTTTCATTAGTATTAATGAAAATTAAATATTAGTCTGTAGTTGATTTACAGATAATCACTCTCAAAATAAAAAGTAACCAAGGATAAAACCTTAAAATGGCATGTGAATTCACAAAGCAGACAGGTACATGAATTAGGAAGAACCGTGACATTCTTGATTATCTGAATCTCTTGTAATTACAGTGGAGGAAAACAAATGTTGATCCCTTGCTGATTTTGTACATTTGGCTATAATTTTAATGGTAGGTTTATTTGAACAGTGAGAGACATTAAAACAAAAAATCCAGAAAAATGCAATTCAGAAAGGTTCAGAAAAATTGATTTGCATTTTACTCTGTGAAATACATATTTGATCCCCTATCAATCAGACAGATTTCAGGCTCCCAGGTGTCTTTTAAACAGGTAACGAGCTGAGATTAGGAACACTCTCTTAAAGGGAGTGCTCCTAATCTCAGTTTTCTACTTGTATAAAAGACACCTGTCCACAGAAGCAATCAATCAATTAGATTACAAACTCTCCACCATGGCCAAGACCAAAGAGCTGTCCAAGGATGTCAGGGCCAAGTGAGAAGTTTACAACAGTTGGTGCGATTATTTGCATATGGAGGAAACACAAAATAACTGTCACTCCCCCTCGGTCTGGGGCTCCATGCAAATCTCCCCTCGTGGAATTTTAATGATCTTGAGAACTGTGAGGAATCAGCCCAGAACTACACGGAGGGATCTTGTCATGATCTCAAGACTGAAGGGACCATAGTCACCAAGAAAACAATTGGTAACACACTACGTCGTGAAGGACTGAAATCCTGAATCGCCCGCAAGGTCCCCCTGCTCAATAAAGCACATGTACAGGCCTGTCAGAAGTTTGCCAGTGAACATCTGAATGTGAAGTTTAAAATATAAAAACATGCGTCTGCTTCATTGGAAAGTCAAGGGCTGCTCAATGTGTGGACCACCACTCTGAAAAATACAACAGTCATTTTAAGCATCTAGGTCAGTGTTTCTCAACTGGGGCGTTGAGGTGCTATAGGGGGGCGTTTGTATTAGGAGTTTTAACAATAGGAGTTTTCAACTACTAGCAAAAACCTGTGGTCTGCATTATAAAACGTTCCAGTTTACGTGAATGGACGAGACAATGTATTTTAACCCTTCTTCTCTGCAGTGTTTCTGTCAGCTTCTTGTGCCTTCATAGGAACGGGACGTATCATCTATAAAAGGGAAGGACCTGAATGGTGGCTGGGGGGTCGCTGGCTCAACAGCGGTTGAGAAACACTGATCAGGTCATAAGAGGTCCCTTGAGACGTGAACACTATGGGTATGAGCCAGCAGCATACAATTTCCACATAAATTCTTCTGCCATCATAAAAGTTGAAATCGAGAAAACAAGACCTTTGCAGTGTTGTTAACCTTTTTGTAAAGGGATTAACATGAGAGAAGTATCTTAAGTCATTTGCAAGCCATTGACCTATGAATGTCCAAAAAGGCTATCTATCTATCTATCAAGCTTACTTCACCACGATGTGTGATGGTTGGACTTATATGTAAAAATTAGGTAAACTAAATACCACAACATCTGTATGGCTCTATGGCACTAATATTTCACCCCCAAAAATATCTAGATAAAAAGTTATATATTTAGGATTTTTTTATACTGTCATCATGCACATAAAATAAAGCTTACTAATACAATACGTTTTTAATTGCTCGTTTGTCAGACCTTCCTATCCCATGATAGGAAAGCACCCCCAAGGTGATGATTTTTGTCACTTGAATAGGGGTTTGGCATGACTAGAAAGTTAGCTGGCCAAAATACAATATCCTGCTTTCCACTATAGCGGGCATACAATAACAAATATATGTTTGTAATGTCTGTTATGCACCAAACACTACAATGATATAAAACAATCTATATTCCAAAAGATATGTTTTGCTGCGTTGCAGGACTGTTGCCTGCAATTGGCTCATTTTCTTTTTTGTCAGAACGTCTATGGCTAGATTTTTAACTAATTCACGTCCACGTATTTAGTTAAATATAGTTAAATAAGACGAGAGAGATGTCGGCGATGATGTTGTATACTTTCAGAAAACCTGTGTTTATAGACTAATACACTGGAATATAAGCCTCGCAGAAAACTGTATATTACAAGCGTTTTCGCCGTGTACAAACAGCGATGGTTTTCTACAATAAAATGCGGAAAGCGTAATTATGTTACGGTTGTCGTTAAGGACACAAAAAAATAATGTTTTGTTCTACTAAGATGAGAGAAACTAATTAGCTGACAACGAAGCGCGAACTTCTCCAGACAAGCAATCATATCGCAGCAACGGAGAATAGCGTGCGCGTTCACGCTGAGTGGGGAAAAATTCTGGCAGGGTGACAGTTTTCGGCACGACTCCGGGATGGTGTGATGTTTACAACACGAGTGGCCTGATAATGGTTGATCGCGTGGTGGAATGCTTATTATACACACCCCTTTTGTGCCGTGGAATGTATTTTTTTCGAGGCTACCTTTGGTTATGTTTAGGTGTTTCATCTCAATACAATGTGCAACTAAAGATGCAGACAAGTAAATATTCACACGTATAGCCTGGCAGGGTCCCCAGAAATGGCGTCGCTGTTACTATTGAAATAAAATGAATGTCATTTCTCACAATCGATTATTAGGCTAATATGTTACGTTTGTATGTTGGCCGTGACATTACGTTTTTTAGGTATATTATTAAGATGTAATCCTGCCACGCCTCGGGTAGCATAGTGAGGGAGTGATGCGCTCTTTGACAGACGGTGAATCAGAGAGGTTTAGGCACATTTTCAAAATGTTTCGTTCCCGTTTACAGTATAGATTCGAGTTGTTTATTTACTTGATTGCAAATATCCCTTCATTGTGATTCCCACGATATAAAAAAAACTGTTAAGAAGACGTTTTAACGTTTAACAGTTGTGTTGGGACGTTGCAGTCATATTTAAGTCTACATTGGGCAGACGGTCCGCCTCGATTTGACTAGACTAGACTATTCTCATTTTTAGTGCGATTGTTGTATGTTAATCTAATACTTACAAAGAAGTATCCGTTGTACTGGCATTTATAATGGTAAAATGGCAATACTGTCATAACAACAATTCCATTTTGATCGGCCTATCTCATCCCACCATTTTGGGGGTGTTCCTCTTTAATTTTGCAGTATACATACTGTATGCCTTCCTCTTTTGTTAGGGAGGTTGGGCCGCGGGAGAAGTCACTGTTTCACAGATTTTTCGGACAGGAAGATGTCAGGTATTACAAAATAAATACTTCAAAGCACAACTTTACTACGGAGTTGGTTGGTTTGAAGAAGACATGCGGGCGCTTTAGGCGCAGGATATACAGTTTTTCAACAAAGAGAAATATCGGGGAGCATTTGCAGAAATTCTGCAGAGGCCCTAACCGCGTCTCTTTGAGCAAGCAAACGTCGCAAGTAACGAGAGACGAGGCGTAAGGGCGAGGCGACGTCGGCATGCTATAGCATTGTTATTAGATGCGCAAAACGTCTAGTAAGGTTCTTGCAAAAGCAGCGGAAAAGGACTGCTGGTTAGCAGCTACTTGGCACGCAGTCACGCTCCCCTACTCCAGCCGACGCACTTCAAAATGATGTCACCTATAGACTTGAATGATGACCAGAGATGGGTGCCAACACATGTTAATGTAACTGTCCTTCGTGCAAGGGGATTGCGGACGAAAGGCAAGCACGGGAGCCGTTATGTTTACACTATCATTCAGGTTGGGAAGGAAAAATACACCACCGGTTTGGTCGAGAAAGCGACAGTGCCGGAGTGGAATGAAGAATGCTGTTTCGAACTTCTTCCTGGGATATTGGAGGCTGGAGGTCGCAGTGCTTATCCGCCGGGCAGCGGTGACCTGGTCCTCACGGCTATGCACCGGGTACTTATCGGGCTTGACGTGTTTCTTGGTCAAGCTGTCGTCCCTCTGGATAAAATATTTGAAGACGGAATGTGCCCTAGAGATGAGTAGGTTACTTTCACTCAGTATGATAGTAAATGGAACCTGTTTTAATTGATTACATTCAGATGCCGATTTGTCATAATACACCAATAATAACTGGACATTGCCATCTTCACAATACTGCTCTGTAAGATTAGTTATGATTGTTGCAATATACATACCCTCTCATCATACATGCCTTTTATCCTAGACAGTCATCGTGAGTTTGCACACTTTGGTTTTAACTCTATCATCTGCCAATCTGCTTAATAAACCATAATATCATGTTTGCTAAAGGGAAGATCAGAACATTCTGCTTTGTTATTGTGCTTAACTAATTAAGAGGGCTGTTGTCAGTTATAAACCAGGTGATTCAAACTTAAACCCTTAGCTTACAGTCAAGGTACACCAGGAGTATGACAGCATTTGTTTACTGTAAAAAAGGCACCCAAAATGTTTATGGCATATGGCCAATAAACCACCGATAAAGTTGTACCCAGCATGCACTCCTGGTTGAATATGCCTAAAAACAAATCGTATTCATGTTATAGTATATTGTTTTTATACCCTGGTGCCTTATTGCTTAAAATGCAACAGCTTAACACGTTTAAACCAATGCACAGATAACTCATGAAATCGACATCGTAGATATAAACATATTTCTACAACCTTCAGTTCCGAATTATGACTATTGCTGTGACTGTCTTTTTCTGACTGGTAGACATGCTCTAAACATCTGATACGCTCTGGTAGACACGTAATGGAAGATGTCACAGGTGGAGTTATTTTAACAGGAATTACTGTAGTATGGAAACAATTTCCATAGTAAACCTCTTTCAGTATTGCAGTTGAGGAAGGCAACACCACACATCTGGCTTTCATTTTGTGTTAATGGCACTCTATAGGCAGTAAAACTGTCATAGAATAGCAACTGTTTGTTTTGCCACAAAACTCACTGTTTCTGGTATTCAGAAACTGCTATAGGGAACAGAAGCATTGGCAAGATTTCCTAGGTGGACGCTTTTGCATTTTCATTGAAAACAGCTGTTGTTAATGGGGTGACCCCACCCCGAGGAGTTTTGATTTATTCCAGGAGTTTACCAGTAACCATGCACTGTCAAACCGGGAGAAACATTCCAATTTAATTTTTGACACCCTTCCTTTTTTATTTTGGTTACTGACATGTTATGTAATATTGCCGTTGGCTGCCAGTCAGGTCAGTAAACTTTCTTCTGTCTCCAAAAGAAGCACTGTAGTCAAATCATGTCTCTTTTAGTCTGTGTTTCAATCCAGTTACCGTCTAAATATATTGATTGGTGTTGACATTGGTGTTGACATTGGTGTTGACATTGGTGTTGACATTGGTGTTGACATTGGTGTTTTTTTAGGTCCTACATTTGATTACTATAATAAAATAACTTTAGTTACAGGTGCATTTATGTTACATGGCAGTAACAGGCTGCATGAGTGCAATGCTGGCCGTGGTTAAGGCCTGACAGTCTCCTTTCACTGTGGTTCCAGATGGCTCAGACTGAACTCTAAGGCAGGCCGGAAGGAGAAGGAGCGTGGAGAAATGCAGGTAACAGTTCAGTTTACCCGCAACAACATGACGGCCAGCATGTTTGACCTCACCATGAAGGACAAGCCACGTTCTGCCTTCGGGAAGCTCAAGGATCGCGTAACAGGAAGGAAGAGGGGCGATGTGGAGTCTTCTTCGGCCATCGTGCCAGGCCGCTTTGCCGCTTTGTCGGGTTCCATGGGGCAGCCGTTTGGTGAGCAGGATGGAAGGTTGGAGGACCCCGGGGACGGAGATGTTGTCGAGGAGAAGAGGAGCAAGATGAAGGATTTCTTTCTGGGGAAGGGAAAGCTGCGGAGGTCGTCAGACACTAGGTCATGCTCATCTCTGGCCTCCGACAGCAGCGTGTCTTCCATGGCCAGTGAGAGCCCCCCTCTACTGGGCCTTGGTCTCCTGGCAGACCCCCCAAGCTCCCCCATCTACAGCAGCAAGATCGCAATGGACCTTGACCACAGAGACACAGACCTGGCTAGGAAAGGTAAGCTTTCAAATAAGATGTGTTGGATGAAAGATTTGCTCAAATGTGTCTGGTATTTTTCATTTTATATTGCCATTATGTCTGTTAACAGTTCCTCAGTTATACTTAGATAACTAACACATTTTTGTCAACAGACACATTAACTCTTTTTCGAGCTCTTAGCCAACCTTACAGCCTTTTGAACATTCATTTTTATTTCTTTTTTTTAACTCCACTGTTAAAAAAAATCAAGGAAACACATCGGGTCTCAATGAACAAAATATATTAAAATCCTAAATCTTTACTGTACATTGTGTCATTTGTTGAGAACAAAATGACATAACAACGGTAAATGGAAACCTAAATCACCATCCGATGGATTCAAACTTGCCCGCTGTGCCAACTTGTGCCAATGAATTTCGTCCCAGCAACTCATAATGTGACCCCATAGTGTCCCGACAATGTTTCGGCATTCTCATGATGAGGCCGTGGATGGGGTCCTGTGGGGACCTGGGGGGGTCCTGGGGGGACCTGGGGGGGTCCTGGGGGGGTTCTGGGGGAACTCCTCTTAGACCTGGGGTCCTGGGGGGACCTGGGGGGTCCTGGGGGGACTCCTCACAGACCTGGATCAGGGCATCAGTGAGCTCCTTGATCGTCTGTGGCGCCACATGGCGGCTTTGGATTGACTGATACATAACGTCTTAGAGGTGCTCAATTGTACTCAGATCTGGGGAACGTGAGGGGCAGTCAATGGCATTAACGACTTTGTCGTCCAGAAAAACTGCCTACACACTCTGGCCACATGAGGCCGGGCACTGTCCTGCACCAGGAGCAACCCAGGGTCCACTGCACCAGCGTAAGTTCTGACAATGGGTCTGAGGATTTCATCCATGTCAGAGTACCGTTGGCTAGCATGTGGAGGTCTGTACGACCCTCCAAGGATTGGCCTTCCCAGACCATCACTCACCCTCCACCAAACCTGCTCTCATCTGTTAGAAGAACGGGGCGCCAATGGCGGACCGGCCAATTCTGGTGTTTGCTGGCGAATGCCAATCAAGCTGCACAATGCTGGGATAGGAGCACAGGTCTGACTTGAGGACCTCATTCCACCCTCATGGAGTCTGTTTCTGACAGAAACAGGAACACCAGTAGCCAACTGGAGGTAATTTGGTAGGGCTCAAGCAGTGCCCCTCCTGTTCTCCTTGCACAAAGAAGCAGATATAGGTCCTGTGGCCGGGTTGATGCCCTTCTACTGCCCAGTCCAGGTTTCCTCATATACCAGACAAGGACACTGGCAAAAGAAAAAACTAGAGAATAATTAGTCAGGAAGTATAAGGAGCCAGCAATTTTCTGCAGCCACCACCTGCAAAACCACTTCTTGTTGTTACTTTAATTTGTACCAAAACAGGTGACATTGAAGTGGACAGATTGATATCCCTAAAGTGTAATTGACTTGGTGTTATACTGTGATGATTACATGTTCCTTTTGTTCTTTTGAGCAGCATATATGTTTTTTTCTTTTTACTGCAACATGGAGTGAGCAACTAGTACACCATTTTGCTTCTCCGTTTATGGATTCTGCAAACTGTGCATTTTAATTTAAAATGATATGCTGACTTGCTTTTTCCAACATGAAAAAAATCATTTACTGAATGCTAATGACAATGATCTGTCATCCTTCTAATTATGTTTTTTGGAACACATTTCAATATTAGCGTTGATCCATTCCTGGCCATTATTTAGACCCCATTCTTTTTCTCAGTGTTCACCACCACAGAGTCTTCCCCAAAGATACTGACCCACAAGCGGGCCTTCAGTGATGAAGCAAGTAAAATTACCACTACTGCTGTTCCCCGGCCATCTCCTGCTGTGGAGTCCCTCAAGTGTCAGGGTCTGACTGGCTCCCAATCCTCTCTGTGTATCAACGGATCCCATGTCTACGGATCTGAGCCGGCCGGTCCTAAGGGCTCATCCACCCTACCATCTAAGCTGGTCCTTTTAGAGAAGTGCTCTCCACTCTCTCGCTCGTTGCAGAACCTGACAAAGCGGAATGATGACAAGGTTTCGACTGACGATGGCCGGCGCTGGTCTTTCGACAAGGTGAAGAAGGAAGAGAAGGAAGAGAAGGAGGCCGATCCTCCAGTCTCCCCAGGTCACAATGCTCGAGTGGGGGGTCGGCCAGTGCAGGCAGCTGCCCCGATTCTGTCTTCCATTACTACAGTGGACTCAGCGGATAAAGGAAAGAAGCTTAGAAAGACATTATTCTCTGGAGGCAGAAGTGATTCTCTGCCTGCGAAATCAGAGTTATGCCAAGGTTCTCCACCCACTGAGGGGAAACTGCGAGGCTGGTTTGGCTCCAGTGACACCCAAAACAAGCCAAGGTGAGTTACACCTCTGTAAATGCACACTTTGAATGGTTTGGTATGGTTTTGCCCTCCACCCCCAAGAGCAGAATAGACATCAACATCTTTGTAGGTTTTGATTGTCCTGCGTGTGCTGCCCCTAGCTATTCTGGAAATACCAAACTCAATACATCTCACTGTCTTGCTCCTCTTCTTGCTTCAATAATTTGCTAAAAGCAGTTTGGCTTTTTTGTTGCTGTTTTCATTACCCATTTTGTATTTCATTTTGGCAAATATAGTGTATTCACGTTTGAAAATATTTGACGCTAGTCCTCAAGTAGACAATAGTTGGCAAAGGGTTCTACATTTTAAATATCTGGTTTGACACTTTCTCTCTGTGTTTACAAATGGCACACATTTTAAATGGATCAACAGGCACAGAATTAACAAAGAGGACTGCTTGTGCCTTTCCTCCACAGGCTGCAAGTTTCTCCTAAGGTAGAAAGCGACTCAGACACCCCTCCTCCCCTCCCCCCTCGCTCACCTGTCACCCCCCAGTGCTCGTCTCCCTCTGCTGGCTGTGCCTCACCCGGCAGTCCCACTAAACCCAACAAACCCTCTTCCTCTGCGATCCTAAAACCCATCTCTCCCTCCAATCCCTTCCTCCCACGTATGCAGTCCAACCCTTTCTTTGAAGACCTCATTGCTGATCAGGCCATGATCGCGAATTCTCCACCTGTGTCTGACCCCCCTTTCTCGCCGTTCAGTCATTCCATAGCTTTGCCCCCTGTCCTTAGTCCAACAAATGATACCAATTTGCAAAGGAACATTTGTGACATGGGGCGAGAGCGCCCCAGGCCTGTAGCTAGGCAGACTTCCCTTCCTGCTTTACTCTCCAGATCGATGGCGACTAGCCCCCCAAATCCGTTCAGCTCTCCATTTTTACTGGAAAGCAGGGGACAAGAATGGGACGAGTCCTTTGAAGCTTTTGCCTCCAGCAGACTAAACTCCCCAAAGGTTTCTCCTACCGATCACCTTTCAAAAGGGACACCAAGGCAAGCTCAAGTAAGAAGCAGTCCTCCATATGAATGTTATACTATTCCTCCTATTGAGGAGATGAGGATGGGTGAAAAAGAACCTCCGCCTCTGCCTCCACGGAGGCCTATAATGAGGAATCTGCTGAACGAGAGATCCTCTGACAGCTGGTTGCACAGGGGTCAGGAGCTAGCTGTGCAGAAAGAGGCGTGTCTCCTGTCACAAACCGGCACAGCCTCCCTACAGCACACAAGAGAAAGGGGGCACACAAGACTCACACCAAGTCCGCACCTGTACCCGAGCCCAGACAAAGACCTTGTCAGCTTTGATAGGTCAGACTTTCATACTGAACACCATTACGCCAACATGTGTCCAGACTCTCCCTCTCCATTTAACTCTTCCGAAGATGAGTTAAAAAAGTTTGACTGTGGATCCTTGCGAGATGAAGTTGATAGGGGCAAAATTACATTTACTGAGCAGGACTTGTGGCTGGAAGCACCTGAAAAGCATAAAATGCAGAATGCTAATTGTCCAATACAAATGTTGGACACAGACGGTATTACGCACACAACCAGTCTCACTGTTAGAAAACATGGCATTGTAAAGAAAACTGCAGAACCCAAAGGCATATCTGCACCAATAATGCTTCTTGGTAGTGAAATGGCTGTTGCTGATCTATTGAATATGTCTTCTCCAAAAGACTCTCTTAAGACACAAGACATTTTTTCCTCTATACCAGACCCAACATCTGACTCATCAGTTTACCCAGATAAGCCCATAATGTCCATAAACAACCAATATAAATCTGCTCCGCTAACCTTAGAAGATTTAAATAAAAACGTAACTAACTCAGATTTTAGTTTTATTGACTCTTCTTCTGATGCTTCTCCATCTGAAATTATGGCAGTGCATACCCTTAGAAACTTAGGCAACATTTTACCCCGACCTCCACAAGAATCTCCTTTCGTTATATATCCTGAACAGGCAATGTTATCTGCAGAGAATCTGCTAACATCTGAGAAGAATAGTAATGCAGAACTCAACTCTGCCCCAACTGTGCATGATCCGGAATTCTCCCTAGTTTGTCAAGAGGAAGGTTCTGCATTGGAAACATTCTGTGGAGATTCTGCAGGCAATACAAAGAACAATAATGTTTTTACACCTGACAGTCTTAACATAGAGCTTGAATCTAAAGACCTCACCAGCGAGACTGTAGACTTAAAAAACACACAATCTCTGCTTGATGGAAATGGCAACCTTACAAAATCGAAGATAAAGATCTCAATGGTTAACCCTGCATGTCATGCCAGAATGTCTTCAGATGTACCTCAATTGGGAATGCAACAAGATGTTCTATGCAATACAGTAGTGAGTCAGCCGCTGAACAAACAAACCAAGGCTTTCAATGGGTCTTCACCAAGGGGTGCTAGTTCAAATCGAAGTCAAAAGGAATTGTTACAAGAGCACAAAAGCAACGGGGGTGATAAAGGCCCTGGCAAAGGATTAGGTGAGATCCCTGTTAACCAACTGGGTTCTGGGCAAATAATGTCAGAGAGTGTTGATGAATCATTCTCAAATAAACTGGGCAAATCTCCTTTTTCCTCACCTTTATCTCCAGATAGAGAGACAACGCTCAAGGCAACCAAATTATTTGTTTCCTCACAAAAAACTACCACAAACAGTTCTGCTCAGCCTATTCCAGAAGCAGGCTGTTTAGCTGAATATTCCCCATCCAAACATGCTAGGACAATCAGCTTTGAAGACCATGCCAAAGCTTCCCTGAACGTGAGAAGCCCTTTGAGTGCCAGGTTGAGGCCTGGCGTATTGATGCATGTGTCCAGCCCTTCCTCTGCCACCCCCTCTCTGGTGCTTGACCCTAATGTTCTGGCTAAGCAACACCGTACACCCAGCCCCAATTCCATAACTCACTTATCGACCCTGAGGCCGGGTACCGAAGCCAGTGCCACTTTGGCCGTGGCCCCCTACACCTCTTCCTCCTTAGCCTCCTCCTCTTCCTCATCCACCACTCCCCAGCCCTTGGTTGATGCACAGCACACATTTTTGCCTGAGGAGATACAGCCAGCTAGCAGCCTGCCCCGACAGGAGAGCAGGTGAGATTTCTCCTCACACTTATGCTCTGATAACCCATTGATTCCTCTTAAGAAAGTGCCAGATTGGGTTGCTAGGTTTGGAGTCAATTATGGGATGCAGGTATTGGAATAGTGGACATGCAAGCAGTTTACAAGACATTCCATCCCAAAAAATGTTTGGCAACCTGCTCATTTCCTAAAATGTTTTGTCATTCGCGCCAATTAAACTAATTGATTTGGTTAGATTTAATTTGCTTCTTTAAGTGGAGGTCTCTTATGCTCCTTAAAGGTTCACCTGCCCATGAAGAACAATTACTTATTATACTGCACTGCTTTGTTTTGCAAGTTGCTTAATCTTTTATGTTGCTCATCCAATTTTTGTGTTTATGTTGTTTATCTGTCGTACATAATTTTTGCTGATAGTCCCATCAAGGTGTCCTCAATCACATTTATAACGTTGAGTACAAGCCTCAAATAATGATTTGAAAAATGAAGGGAATTCTCTGCGCTGCCATTTTGACCATTTGTAAGTAAAATGGAGGTGTCTCCCTCCACTCTACACCATAAGTTTAACTCTATGAAAAAAGTTTCCAAACATCTGCATAAATATTTATGGTTATGTAGAGAACTGATTTGAGAGCATGATGTAGTATAACTCAATATTCAAGCCAGAGCTTTGTTGCACAGGAGATCACATTCATTACCATTAAATCAGACTGTAATGCACTTCTTTTTTCATGTGCAAATGAAGAATACAATGCATGTTCTCCACAGCCCCCACCCAGTGAAGCCCCTGACCATCACAGCCGGTCAAGGGGAAAAGAAAGAGGGTCGATCAGTTTTGGAGAAACTTAAGTGTTCCATCCACCCGGGCCGCACTGCTCAGCAGACACTGGCTGAGGCAGAGGCTGAGGCAGAGGCTGAGGCTCAGAAGAAGATTGAGGTACAACTTATACATTGGGATATGCTCAGTGTGTACATTTAAGTCAAATTATGTTTCCTAAATTTGTGTTTTTCAGCTTGAAATCTAAAATACTCTGAAAAATAAGAGTTACTTTTAGGGAAATGTGGGTGTTGATAAATGATGACCGAATAACCACAAGGTTGTGTTATTAGCATCACATTACTTTAGCTCATTAGCTCATCTCAGCCTTGGCTTGATTACATTGTCTACAGGTGACTCGATTAAGTAGAAAGAGTAAATAATAAATTAGGGTGGTGGAAACTTGAAAGTCACCTGCAATCCACTGCCATTTGCCATGTTCAGAGTCACTGTACATCTAGATTTTTATGAAAGTCCACCCATTGCTGTGAGCTATAGAAATCAACAACATATAGCTTAATATTATGCTTATGTAACATTTGTAAATGTAAATCATACTTGCTAACACTACATTTATACAAGGTATTATGCGCTGTGTTATCTTGAAAGTTAAACATGTAGGGGTTCGGGAGCATAACCAGAACTAAGAAGGTCTAAAATCTGTAAAATGCTAGTGACAAAGTTTTTGCATTTATTTGCTAATGTTTCTTTTTTTGTTAAGGATTCATTATATGATTTTAGATTTTGATAAAGGTTTGTGTAACTATATGCATGTATGTCTTGACTTGATTTTTAATTGACAGTTGCATTATGTATTTGTGAGTCGCTGTATATATTTGTGACTCAAGTTTACAACATTTGGATAGAAATGTATCGCCATACCTTCCACATAACAATAATAGCACTTACATTTAACCGGGGCAGATTTAGTAGGGCAGAAATGTCACAAACAGACTTGTGGCAAAGTTGGCATCCTATGACAGTGCCATGTTTAAAGTCACTTAGCACTTCAGTATGAACCATTGTACTGCCAATGTTTGTCTATGGAGATTTCATAGCGATGTGCAGGAATGTATACATCTGAGAGCAATGGGTGTGGCTAAAGCATCTGAGAGCAATGGGTGTGGCTAGAGCATCTGAGAGCAATGGGTGTGGCTAAAACATCTGAGAGCAATGGGTGTAGCTAAAGCATCTGAGAGCAATGGGTGAGGCTAAAGCAACTGAGAGCAATGGGTGTGGCTAAAGCAGCTGAGAGCAATGGTCGTGGCTAAAGCATCTGAGAGCAATGGGTGAGGCTAAAGCAACTGAGTGCAATGGGTGTGGCTAAAGCATCTGAGAGCAATTGGTGTGGTTAAAGCATCTGAGAGCAATGGTCGTGGCTAAAGCATCTGAAATCAATAATTGGATGGTGTTTCCACTTACTTTTGGTCATATCGTGTATTTTCTGTTTCTTTGAGTTCAACCTATTGTGACCTCATTACGTACCACAGTATGTGACCTCATTATGTACCACAGTATGGGACCTCATTACGTACCACAGTATGTGACCTCTGCAGCTGTGTTTGTAATTGCAATTTAGTTATTTCAAAGTAACAGTCCATGTGGTGTATCCGATATTATTATAATGGAATAGGAGCATGGACAGATGCTATAAAAAAAGTACGATTTTTAATGAATTTAATTGCAAATTATGGTGGAAAATAAGTATTTGGTCAATAACAAAAGTTTATCTCAATACTTTGTTGTATACCCTTTGTTGGCAATGACAGAGGTCAAACATCTTCACAAGGTTTTCACACACTGTTGCTTATATTTTGGCCCATTCCTCCATGCAGATCTCCTCTAGAGCAGTGATATTTTGGGGCTGTTGCTGGGCAACACAGACTTTCAACTCCCTCCAAAGATTTTCTATGGGGTTGAGATCTGGAGACTGGCTAGGCCACTCCAGGACCCTGAAATGCTTCTTACGAAGCCACTCCTTTGTTGCCCGGGCGGGGTGTTTGGGATCATTGTCATGCTGAAAGACCCAGCCATGTTTTATCTTCAATGCCGTAGCTGATGGAAGGAGGTTTTCACTCAAAATCTCATGATACATGACCCAATTCATTTTTTCCTTTACACGGATCAGTCGTCCTGGTCCCATTGCAGAAAAACAGCCCCAAAGCATGATGTTTCCACCCCCATGCTGCACAGTAGGTATAGTGTTCTTTGGATGCAACTCAGCATTCTTTGTCCTCCAAACACGACGAGTTGAGTTTTTACCAAAAAGTTCTATTTTAGTTACATCTGACCATATGATATTCTCCCAATCTTCTTCTGGATCATCCAAATGCTCTCTAGCGAACTTCAGACGGGCCTGGACATGTACTGGCTTCAGCAGGGGGACACGTCTGGCACTGCAGAATTTGAGTCCCTGGCGGCGTAGTGTGTTACTGATGGTAGGCTTTGTTACTTTTGTCCCAGCTCTCTGCAGGTCATTCACTAGGTCCCCCCGTGTGGTTCTGGGATTTTTGCTCACCTCGTTGTGATCATTTTGACCCCACGGGGTGAGATCTTGCGTGAAGCCCCAGATCGAGGGAGTTTATCAGTGGTCTTGTATGTCTTCCATTTCCTAATAATTGCTCCCACAGTTGATTTCTTCACACCAAGCTGCTTACCTATTGCAGATTCAGTCTTCCCAGCCTGGTGCAGGTCTACAATTTTGTTTCTGGTGTCTTTTGACAGCTCTTTGGTCTTGGCCATAGTGGAGTTTGGAGTGTGACTGTTTGAGGTTGTGGACAGGTGTCTTTTATACTGATAACGAGTGGAGGACAGAGGAGCCTCTTAAAGAAGAAGTTACAGGTCTGTGAGAGCCAGAAATCTTGCTTGTTTGTAGGTGACCAAATACTTATTTTCCACCATAATTTGCAAATAAAATCAATAATAAAAATCCTACAGTGTGATTTTCTGGATTTCTTTTCTCATTTTGTCTGTCATAGTTGAAGTGTACCTGTGATGAAAATTACAGGCACAATTACAGGCCTCTCTCATCTTTTTCAGTGGGAGAACTTGCACAATTGGTGGCTGACTAAATACTTTTTTGCCCCACTGTACATATTCAGTATGCAAATTAAATAAACACTTAAATTGTTTTTAAAGGAGTTGATCTCTTAGATTTTAATGGGAGAGCTCTATACCTTCAACCAGAAAGTAGAGAGCAACAGTGCTTATTAAGTGTGTATATTATATCAATGACAACTTTTTTCTCACCAGTTTTTGTAAATGTCACTGAGGAATTCCTGGCTTTTGCAGATTACTTTCCATCTGATTCATATTAGCCAGTTCAGTGGTTTCTGACTTCTGTTACCCAGCACCAAAGGTTGTCACAATATTAAAGGACATTCGACATAGCATTTCTAAAA
This sequence comes from Novumbra hubbsi, assembly GCA_016801125.1. Taxonomy (NCBI): domain Eukaryota; kingdom Metazoa; phylum Chordata; class Actinopteri; order Esociformes; family Umbridae; genus Novumbra; species Novumbra hubbsi. Next base: position 3,426 of record JACXGK010002200.1, on the reverse strand, counting down.
TGTAAGATTGATTGTGTTCTGTTTAACTGGCATTTGATATTTTGTGTGAATGTGTTCAGTTTCTTTTGGAGGAGAGCTTGTTGTTATCGATGATTCCTAAATATGGAATGTTTTGTTATAAAGCAGGTGAAAAGCTCTCATTGAAAACACCTGCTTAGGACAAACTTGTAGCCTAGTAGGTGTTAATAATATTTTGTGGCCCAGGTGATTTGTTTAATTTGTCCTTTTAAATACAGCTACTAAATATTATAAATGCAGATCACGGGCTGTTACATTAGGGTTATAGTTGGGATGTCTGTCCTTAAAATTGCTAAAATTGTTGGTAAACTTGACAATCCAATAACTGAGATTCTGTGGAAACTTGTTTTTTGGAACAGTAGAAGAACTGCTGTTTTTAATCCCTCCAAACCCCACCCTGACATACACTTATCTTATCTATAAAATAATTATTTCTGGTTTTATCTCCATATTTAATTTTAATTGTTATTATTTAAACCTATGTATTATTTTTATTCAGTATATGTATTTTGAGATATATTCGGATACATAGACTTTTGTTAGAAAATAAAATATAGAAAAGAAAGAAAGAAAATATAATTTCCCAACAAAATTGTATATGGTCAGTGATTATTGTGGGTTCCTCAAAACTGCCTTTCTTAGTGAAGAAACTCCGGTCTGCACTGTTTTACTCCAAGCCATGTTTGTGTACACTCATAACTCAGCCCTTGTTTTTTCTTCTATTGCTTTAGCTGTCCCAGATCCACTCTTACAAAACCATTTAAGACTATTCCAGAATCAATTATTGTATCTACCAGCCACATCTCAGTAATGCATATCATACTGGCCTTATTTTTAATGATGTTTAGTGTGTATAGATATACAGACATGGTCAAATTTGTTGGTACCCTTACAGCCCATTGTAATAATGCTTCATTTCTGCTGAAAAGTGATTAAATAAAAAAGCTGCTATATTTGCATGCCTTTGGTATGTCATAGAATAAAGCTATGGAGTTGTGAAAGTATGAATTATTGCTTATTCTACAAAGTTATTCAAAAATTGCCTGGAAATATGTTGGTACCCATTAGAATAGACAATAAATAATTTTATTGACCAGACAGAATAATAGACAAGCATTGTAAAGGTAAACTCGACAAGACCATCTCCAAGCTGCTTGATGTTCCTGTGACAATAGTTGCAAATATTTTTAAGAAATTCAAGGTCCATGGAACTGTAGCCAACCTCCCTGGTCGCAAGAGGACAATCAACCCCAGATTGAACAGAAGAAAAGTGCGAATGGTAGAAAAAGAACCAAGGATTATTGCCAAATAGAACTCCAATGTGAAGGTACCTCAGTTTCAGATCGCCATCACTTTTTGTGCAAAAGTGGGCTTTATGAAGGAAGACCCAGGAGGACCGTTGCTCAATGAGGAATTTGCTGAAATGCTAATTGACAAGCTGCAATCCTTCTGGGAGAATGTCCTTTGGACAGATGAGTCAAAGCTGGAGCTTTTTGGCAAGTCACATCAGCTCTAGGTACGTAGACGGATAAGAACAAAACATTGGAATAATATAAAAGTGGTAAATAATCACAATCAGGCGATTATGTAATAACTGTGACAGCCCTAATTGCAATGGTTGTCTTTAAATGTTGTGCAACAAAATATTAGTGTCCCACCATGTTTGCCCATGTCATTTTCATTTGTTTTATTATTTACAATATTGTGTTGAATTGAAAATTGAAAAGCAAAGTTAGATTTTTATGAAATATTAGTGAATATGAGTACAATGGGGGATGAGTGGGGGATGTGTGGGGGATGAGTGGGGGATGCCAATCACTTTTGTCAGTTTCAAGTTATTTAAGAGAAAATTGTATATTCTTAGTTTTGTGTTGAGGGGTACCAACAAATTTGACCTGTACACACCTTTCAAAGTAAACAATGACTTATTGTAGTGGGACAAAGAAAAGATACAACTTAACTACTTAAGTTTGATACAACTTAACTTAACAACTTTTAAATTTTTCTTAACAACTCAGAAGCTCTTGGACCCTCCAGAGTTTGCCCAACAGGCCCCTTCCTCATTTTGGCAGATACCAGCCATCTCCTGGTGGCCGTTGGGCAATGGGCCTGAACCCCCTCGGATAGCACACCCTCTTGGGGGCGAGGTGCTAACAGGACCGGCATGGCACAATACTCATTCACACATTATGTATGCATTGTGTACAGCAATAATAAAAGACACTAGACCAGGGGTGGGCAAACTACTGCTCATATGGCCCACGAGGCAGTTTCGACCGGCATGCGGAAGGTAATAAAATAGTTTTGTGAGGAATTAAAAAACGACTCACCAGCCCATTCTTATATCTCTGATTATGAATTTGAATTACTTACACAATATAAAGGATCTACTGCATTCATGTTTTAACTGTTGCCCTTTTCTGGCCTGCAAATAATTTATGATTGACAAATTACAAAAACCAATGTGGCCCTCCATTTAATTTCAAAGTCCTGATGTGACCGCCGCACCCAACGTAACACATCAGAACCCAATGTATTATAAGTAACTCAAACTACATAATCAAACCCAGAGAAACAAGATGCACTTATAAAATGACTTCCAAAAGGTCACATTCAGTTGCATAATAGAAAGTCATTGCATTTCTACCCACTCCTGATCATTTGTTGATCTATTCATGTATGATTAACTTGTGGTCAGATTGTATTCTAAGAGCGTTCAGACTGGACTTGTGTTTTTCTTTCCAGGAAGCATTAGCGGAAAGCTCTGCCCAGTATGAGCAGATGTCCAACATGGAGCTGATTTCCCTTCTGCTGCAGCAGGAGATGGATATGGAGACACAGCAGGTTGCCTCCATCCAGCAGTCGGCGCTGCTGGAGAAACACCAAGCAGATCTGAAAAAGGTCAAAGCGCAGGTGCGTGATCTAGAGGACTACATCGATAAGCTGCTAGTGCAGATAATGGAGCAGACTCCCACTCTGCTACAAGTGCGTTCGCGACACAAGTGACCACTAATGCAATGGAGTTTATTTATAATAAGTATAATTCCTGTGCATTGACCCCCATCAACCCTGGACCTGGAGGGCTACAAACTAGGATGAACTGACTATTGCTTTAGCTCAGTACATTTCATAACATGTCAAACAAGGTGCGTTGGTTTTCAGTATATTTAACTGAATCAGGAGTTATAGCATGAGGTTGGAGCAAAAACAGATGATAGTCTGGTGGTTAAAGCATCTGACCAGTAATCAAAAAGGTTGCAAGATAGAATCCCCCTGACAACTTGGGGAAACATCTGTCATACTTTCCCTGAGCAAGACACTAAACCATAATTTCTCCCTGTGACAACCCCACTGTTCACAGGGACACCCCCACTGTATTTGTACAAATTAGAAGTGGTTAGGTTAAAA
>JACXGK010002199.1:0-57672 GCA_016801125.1 Novumbra hubbsi | reverse complement strand
GTCCTCAAGTGCAACTCAAACTGTAAGCAGTTCCTCTCCGGATACAAGTTCCTCCTATCCTTCTACCGTGACCAGTAAGCCTGCTACTACAAATGAACAAACTTCAGCCGTTTCAGAAGAGCAAGTATCAGGCACCACTGTTGGAGTCTCATCTACCCAAGGAACTGAAAGTACAACTGCACAGTCAACTGATACCACATCTGAAACTGGAACATCACCCGAAACACACACAACTTTGCCAGAATCAACAAGTCCAGCGGAAGCAACTGCCACAGTAACACAAGTATCATTAGCTAGCACAGAGAAAATAACAACTCCAACTCATTCCAGTCAGACCACACTGCTCTCTGAGTTTACAAGTGTGTTTCTAACTAGCAATGCTGGATCTTCAAAACCAAGTGTAGAATTAACATCAAGTGAGTCCCTTTATTCCACTTCTGAATCTCCAGCAACTTCCCGAACAATCTTTCCAACTGAACCATCTCCCGTAACTACTCAAAACACAATTACCCATTCAACTACAATTTCCCCAACCACAACAACTATCTTAACAACACATATAACATCAATTCCAACTACCCATATAAATCTGATAACATCAGCTGCAACAACTTATTTATCTACCACTCCAACGATACCCCATTCAAACACTGCAACTAAGTCAACTACAACATCTACAAAAACTTCTCCATCCATTTTAAATACTACAACAGTGCCTTCTACTTCATCTACTCCATCAACTTCACCTCACTGGACTACATTGGGACCTACACCTACACCTCCAATAATTGTGATTGTGGGTAAGTGATCACATGTTGAGCAAAAACACTAGTGATTCAACTAGCACCAGTACTTTTGTCAGTAAAAATACCCCATCTTAAAGATGTTTTCTTCTCGTTTGGATACACTCTATTTGTCTCAATTTCCTTTTGTAGATTTTCTGTAAGATAAGGATTAGAATAAAGCTCAAGAATTTGGTAAATCCTTATGTAATATATTATTGATTGTGAACAGATCTCTAGAGTATTTACAGTAACACTTTTACTGGTAAAAGTGTTACCTCTCGATTATATAATATTCATTTATTCATATATATTCAACTTCTACATATGCTACAATTCCAGTAAATTAAATGTATGGATGTGATTTTGAGATTTTGGAATTAGTCGTGAAAAAGTGTATTGTTCTTTTACGTCCATTTCATATGAATGAATGAACTACAGAAACCATTGAAGTGTCAACAGATGTCACTGTTAGACTCAACCAAACCTTCAAACAAGAATACAGAGAACCCTCAACGCAAGAATACCAACACTTTGTGAACAACTTTACTAACACTGTGAGTAGTGAATTAACTTTTTACATATATATATATACAATTTTAAAGAGCTAATAATAGTGCCTTAACTTTAAACTATTGTTTTTCAGATGACCCTTATATACAAAATCAATGTAAACAATTTTACTGGCATAAAGATCATAGACATCAGGTATGTGAAATGTCAAAATATTGAATGATATTTCTTGATAACCTTCTATGAGGAGATATTAGGGAGAGAATCAAGGTCAACTGAGAAGTTTTAAATTAGCAGTTAATATTTCATTGGTTATTTAGATAAATGAGGTTTGGGCAAAGAGAAAATTACTTTAAGGCCATAGACAAATGATACATGGCTCACACTATTTCCAAAATGTCTGATTTGTCTATATCCTTAAACATTCCCGATACCAGAATTTATATTAAACAGTGGTGAAATTAATGGAAAGTGCTTGACAGAGTTTTTGAAGGGTAGGAGACTACTTTCTTCCGTTACAAAACGGTTATCACAAAGATAAGAAAAGAAAAGATTTGGAAGAACATTTTTTCATGGGTAACAACAAGATTAGTTAACTCTTATGCAAACCAAAACTGCATAAAATCAAATCAAGAATAAATAAAATATTAATCTGAATGGATCAATTTTTCTATCACCAGATTTATATTGTTCATACTGCTGATTAACCATTTAAAGAAATGTCTTATTTAAAATAAGTAATTTAAAATAATAAATAAAAAGAAACAGATCTCTTTTTAATCCCCTTTTCTTTTAGAAATGGCAGTGTTGTGGTGGAGCACGAGGTTCTACTGCGCATAGAAAATGGAAAGAACCTAAATAACGCCATTACTCACTCAGAAGGACAGATCAAGTACATTCTTAGTGTGGCCAAAAACTGCACAACAGGTCAGTAACTGACAAGCCTGAAACCCATTGTTGAGTACACCTGCCTGACTCAAGATCTACTACTTTACACATGTCACTTAGGAGGAACTTGTTCCCCAAGTTGTCTCAACAATGGATGAGCTACATTTTTGTATAGATAATACTAGTGAAAAAATAACCCCATCACAGAGTCTGCAAGACTACATGTCCTTTCTAACTGAGCTAATGTTGGCTAAACAACTATTGTTGTTTACCAAATGCACCTTGGTCGCAGAGAATAATAGAATTATTTTGTGCTTGGTTAGCTGACCAGAAAATAAAAAGAAAACAGAATTGTGTTTTAATTACTATATTGTCACAACCCAGTTACGGTATTCTAGACAACTAATTGTTTTCAGTGTGATAAAACTTCTATTGCATCCACAGGTGAAGCAGGCTGTCTTGGAGTGGCCATCATTGGAGATGTTGTAGTAAACAATTCCACATATGATAAAGAATGTGAGTATGTTGTAGCCAATTTGGGGTTCTTGTTACTGTTTTAACAAAGGAATCAAGCAAGGTTCTTGCTTGGAGTGAATTCATATTTTATAATCACATTCTTGAAGAATATAACCTATTTTCCTATTAGTTAGCGAGGTGAAGTTTTATGAGATAATTTCTTTTTTCTTAAAAAATGCTATAACATAAACTGAACTTCACTTACTTCATGAGGTTACATTTGGTAGTAGCTCCTTTTTCTCCAGACACATCTCTTAACAATTATTCAAAACCCCAAGTTGAACATCTGTTAATGTTACACTAAAGTAGACAGCTTCAAATCTGCTTCATTCATGTCAGTTCTAAAAAGAAATGCAGGCGGTTATACAAACTCATCAGACCCAAACAAAATAGAAAATATATTATTAGAATTGTATCAAATCACTCAGTAGTCCCAGACGCCCAGTCCTATCGATGCCCCTGACCTGTTACAGAGCAAAAGAATATGTACCTTTAAATTCTTGGAATTTCAATTCGTCTCCTGCATGAAATGAATTACCGGAACATAACCTAACTTCTATTATTCCCATTATAGCGGTATGCAACGACACCAGAATTGATTATAACTTGAGGCCATACTACCATGCAGCTGAAATAGATGGGCGGATCGTTTGTATCTCTCCATGTGTCTCAGAACATAATAGGCCAAAGTACTGCAACACTGGCACCTGTAGTATGTCACATACCGGACCGGTCTGCAGGTAAGAGGATTAAATCTTAAGACTTCTTGGGCCGGTTTGCAGAGTTGGATTAAACCTAGTCTAGGACCCAAACAAATCAAGAAAAAACTCAATAGAGCATGTCTTTTTTTCCTAGACTAGGCCTGAACCGTGTCTGCAAAACTGGCCCCTTATAATATAACATGTTGACTTATAGTACATATGACAGGGTTAAGGCTGATTCTGTAAGCTTAACCACCAATTTTAAATGTCTCTACAAGGATAGTTGAAACCGAGTTTGATATTTTACAACATGATGATTATAGCCAAATATTTATATATTATAAAAATATATAGCCAAATATATTACGTGGTGATTATAGCCACAAAATATATATATTAGAAATATGTAGACAGTTCAATGATGCCTCCTTAAGCATACGTTTTCTATCTGCCCCGACATCCTCACAGCTGTAACAAGGCCTACTGGTATCTAGACTCGGATTGTTATGGTCCAATCCGGAAGACAGACCTCTTGGCTGGATTACTGACTCTAGCAGGACTGGTGATAGCTGCAGTGGTTGTCATGGTGGTCTATGTGGTCTGGCATAGACGACAAGCCCGCAGGTAGGAAAGGCTATTCAACTAAACTCCCAAAACAAAACATAAAATTGTATAATTGCATTAAAAACGCATAACGGTAGCTATGAGATTGTCTAGGTGCTGTCAATCTTGTACAATGTCTGTTTTACAAATGATCATATGTGAATATAAGTAATATGACCACATTTCTACATGCTCCTTCGATACTACAGGTCCGAAGACATGCATAATGAACAGGTGAACAAGTGGCTGGAGAATGACTTTGAATGGCCCGACAAGACGACCAACTTGTTCGGTTCTAGTACCACAGTCCTAACTGGTAAACTGTCTAAAGCTTACTTTGTCTGCAACAGGTTGCAATTAGTTTAAAAATGATAATATTACATTGTTAAAAGTCTTTGTCTTATTCAGTCTAAAGCGTATATGGTGTTGTTTAAAGCATATGCGGGGGGCATCATACGATTTTTTTAAATATTATTTGTCATCCCTCATACAGAGCATAACCCGAACCCACCATATGGTGGCCGAGTAGGCATGCAGTACAGCGCTGAAGGAGAATCCTCCACTTTATCCTATAATGCAAGTCCGCCGTCTCACAACCATGGAACTCAGGTGGGTATTTCATAGTAGCTCCGGGTGTCATCTGATACTGATGTGCCCTTAAGCAGTGGAATGTCCCAGGGGTCCAGCAAAAAAGATAACAAATAATAATATATACACCATTCCTTCTCTTTGAAAAGGGCTTGGAGAACCTTTCTAGTGACTACAGTTCTTGGGAGGATAGAAATGCTAATAAATACCAACAAGCACAACCTGAACATGCTACCTCTTCCTCAGTGCTCCCAGACAGTCAAACACAGGTGGGTAAAATGAGGGATGATCATTATCATCGGTCGTTGCTGCCTGCATCTCAAATAACTTTTACAGTGAATTACTACATTGAGAACCTAACTGCATTCTGATTTCATCCCCCGACAGTTTAGAATCAGCAGACCGCAGATAAAGACTTCCTCTGAAGCCTAGAGGAACATCAACTCAAGCAAACCTTGAGGGACAATGCTTAAGAAAGAAAAAGTAATAGCACACAGCTATTAGAGTTAAATGAAATGACAAATACAGGGAATTGCCAAGAACCCAATATTTGTGCTGCTAAGATATTTATTTTTTCAACCAAAAACAAATATTTGTGTAATATTTCTTTACACTGTGATATAAAAAATAACCTAACTCTGTTTTAAGGCTACATAACAGAATAGAATAAAACAGCCACAAAGATCAGAGAAACAAATCACAATCAATTGAATCACAAATGCCAAAGTGAGAAATGCCTGATTAAATAACATATTATTCACTGCTGTAATGTGCACATCTCCTTCATTCTGTTTTATTAACTGCTTAAGAACATGAGGTACGAGAGCGATAGCCATGTTTTCTTTCCTCTCAAAATGGAGGCTACTGTGATGCCACCTCTTCCACCGGCTGTACCGTTCGCCGTGCCAGCAGTTTCAAAGGCACCATAAATGGGTTGAGAGGACAGATTCCAGCACTCTTCCAGTCAGCTTGTTTCTGTTGGGCCATTCCAGACTTCACTGACGCATCATCTGTCAGATTTTTACCCTGGGCGTGTCCATTGGCCTGCGACAGTGGGAATGTCTCAGATCCCACTCTCTCCTGTATATCCCCCTGTGCCAACGCAGCCCCATCTTCGGCACTAAAAACAAGGTTGACAGATGCCACTGTTGAAGCTGCGTCCTGATTGGTTAAGGAGGATTCCGTTCCATTGCTTCCCTGACCATCTGGCATCCCACTAGTAGACACACCCTGTGCTCCATCAAACTGACTCTTTGGTTGCATCTCAAGTGGGCCCACCACCGCATCTCCGACATCTTGATGTGGGGGCGACACAGGTGTTTCTCCTTCATCCGTTTCTCCTTGGTGGACAACTAGTGTTCCTTGATCCCCTGCTTTTGTTACATCTTCTTTCAAGGACCTGGGCCTTCCAGTACCGGAGCGTCCCGGGGCTGCCTTGGGAAACGGTGCTGAGAATCGTTCATGGACCTGTGTGTGACCGAAGATAAGCAGACGTTTTGTTAATAACATTACAAATGGGAGAAAATATTAAAGAAAAAGAAAATAAAGATGGCAAAGAGGCCTTGGCTGAGGTGATGATACATCCCAAAATGTATATCCCAAAGCCCCTTCTCACCGAGGGCCTCAACGCAGTAGTGCTTATCAAAAATGTATTGTTATTATTTATTGTGGGAAAAAGCTAACTGATCCTAGGCCAGCTGGGCATTACCATCTTAAATATGGGGTTTTTAGTTTTCATTACCTCAATCAGATGGTGCTGCAGTCTGGCACAGTCCAGGAGAGGGAGCTCTTCAGGAAGAGACATAAGCAGATCCAGCACAACAGCACTTTCTGGAAAATGTTTTAACAAGAAGTCTGTAGTGGGACTGAATAGCCAATGTACATGCAATACGTGAACACCCCATTGCAAGACAACCCTTAGTTGATTGCCCTTAGTGCTTTAACACACTGCTTCTCAAGCCTGGTCCTGAGGATGGAGAGCACCCTACACCTGATTAAGGACAGAAACACCCATCTAGCAGGTTCTCTTGACTCACATGGATGTTTACAATCAGTGGATGGTATGACACACAGTTCATTCAATTGCCTTCAATTCAGACATAACATTGAAATTCAAATTTTTGTCAAAACAACATGAAACATTTAGAATTTGATTGATTTCCTGTATGGACTTAAATGTAAAAGATGTTCACTACACCCTGATAACAGGAAAGTATGTGAGACATTAACCAGATAATCATTGATAACTCCACCAAACACCTGAACTTAAAACAAATCCCAATTTTAACCCTGCCAACAATTGGGAGTTTCATCCTAAACCTAACCCCTACGTTGGACGGTGACACACACACACACACACAAACACAGAGATGGTCAACTCACCCATAGCAGTGAGTTTAAAACATTCACTCTGAATATGCATGGTACTCAAAAAGCGATAGATTTTCTCCAGGTCCGCGATGCAGCCCCGGCCTGTGTATCCCTCCGGGTGTTTGCTACTCCCAGGCCCGGCGTGGGCGTACTGATGTGGTGGCCTCGCGCCAGCAGTGGCCGGACCCCTGGAGGTGGAGGCACCCGAGGCGGCAAGTGGCAGTTGCTGCGTTGACGCCGAGAACGATACCGTCGGCTGACCGGATGGATGAGTGGAAGGGATGCTAGAAGCGTTGCTGCCACTATTCGAGATGGCGCCCACAGGGCTGTCAGGTGCCCCCGTGCAGGCCGGGGGGATCGCAGGGACAGGGGTCGGGATGGTTCTGGCTGGGATGGTCCTCAAGTTGGTGCTCTGTGAACTGGAGGTGAAGCTTCGCGGCGGGTTCGAATTCCTCAGGCTGCTGGGCTCTGTGGCAGAAATGACTAGCATCTGGAGAGCAGAGGGAACAACTGTTCAAACGTACTGTGTGAATATTTTAGCTTGGTGTAGTAGATGTAGCCCATGTCCTCGCACTGTTTTCTGAAGCAGCCGATAACCTCTAATCAATAGCCTTGAGCTTGTAACCTAAGGATTTAGACAGTCTGCTAAAGGCTGACACACACAGCGCCCGCCATAAATATTGGGGAGAGTGAAGCTTTTAAAATGTAATTGAACTCACTTTTCTTTTTTAAAAGTTAGCAATATATACTTTAACCTCATAGAAACAGTTTTATTTAAAATTCTCCATATCTTTGTAGTATTGGGCAAAAAGAAAAAATACATACATGTATTTCCTGAACATGTGATGTAGGCCGATGCACAGATCGGAAAATTGGCATAAATAACCATGTATTAACACACAGTTAACTTGTTAAACAAGCTGCTAACAATAGTGTTTAAATGTGTAACACTTTATAGCCTGCTTAACACTGGCTTTTCTTCTGTCCATCAAGTAACGTTCATCAAATGCATATGGCTTTTTTGGGTCTCCAATTGGATTTTGTCTTTACCTTGCCCCGTTTCTTATTTTTTTTACAGTTTAAACACCACATTTGGTGGGCTATTATGTGCAGAGTATTTAATTCTACATTTATTAAATGTATAGGTTTTTATTTATTTATTTAAATTACATTAATTGTGGACCAATCAACACTAGCTGTCCAGATAAAATGCTTTTAACATAATTATCTCAGCTGCCTTAAGACTTTTGTACCTGCCCTTGCCTTGAAATATATAGTATTGTGTCATATAACATACCTGAGCAAAAGCTGAGTTGATGGGGTCCTCCAGAGCACCTGCCAAATCATGGGCAAGCTCTACCCAGAGCTGGATTGGTTTCATGGCCGCTTTCTGTTCAGATCTCTGGCTCTTCACCTGAGTCACCACGGATCTCAACACACGTGTCATCAGACACTCCAACTGGGACTGGATCTGAGGGGCAAAATACATGGATTTGAAACAGTGTATAGCGGTAAAGACTTGGTAGCCTACATAACAAGAGACCCATCCTCACTTCTAAACATTCCCCCAAAATAAACTGCATAACTAAAAGGGGCAGTGTTAAATCCTGCCTAAAAACAATAACACAACAAGAGCAGGATAGTATTAGCTAGTTCAGGAACTATACTACTACGAGGGGCCGGTTTCATCTAGTCTACAAATAAAAAAAGCTCAATGGAATTTTCTATTGAACTTGATGTTTTAGTCCTAGACAAGGTTTAATCCGTGTCTGTCAAACCGGCCCCGAGTGTCTAAAGCAGATATAAGGACCGGCGAGTTCAAATGTGTAATATCTCAGGGACTGGGACCGTTTTTGTAGATAAATATAATTTGAAACATTAATTTAAAAACAATAACTGCATATGTTGTATTGTGTGTATGCCAGTACATTAAAAATCGTACACATTCAAAGATGAACTTACTTCTTCCGTAGAGCGCTTGGGGAGTTTTGCGTGCAGAGCTTCTAGGTCTATCGCACCGTGGATCCCAGCAGTTTTCTTGCTCTGACTATTAAGGGACCGCAGCAAGATCTGTTGTTCCGTCCGACTCCATCCCATACACGCAAATTTGGGTTTACGCTTCGTTACAGTGTGGTCGGTCTTCTTGCTAACAAATCGCGTCGGTTGTATTCGCAAACGAGAAGGAGGCTTCATCACGGAAACTATTTGGTGAGGAATAGTTGGATTAAGAATGACAACAGACACAGTAAAACACAATCTAAATCCAGAATGATGACGCATGCACAGGGTTACGTTGTAAAGAAACCAAGAAACAGTGGTAAATGGTAGTTTCTTACTTGGATAAATGACCCCGTACGCAAATACAGAGGCCGAATGTCGTCAGTCAAAATACAACCACAGCAGTGCAGGGTCTGTACCGTAGTTACCAAGCTAGCTAGTTAGTTAGTTATCTTTCAGTACAAACAAGACAACGCTGTCTCTTCAATGTCTCCCGTAAAAGCTACATCAGCATGTTAAATAGGACAATGTGCAAAACTATAATTTACAGACAACTAACTACCTTGCTGTATGGATTTTAATTCGTAGATACCTGTAAATATTCTGCTTTATCCAGGAAAATTACGTGCTGATTTGTTGGTAAAGTAGCTCTATAGGAAACGTTAACAACACGTTCTCTTTGCTCAATAATCTAGACAGTACATAGTGCAGCGCGTTCAAAAAGTACGCATCACTCGACAAAAGCGTTGCGAAAATACAACCGACATTGTAGCTTTTTGTGTTACGTGATCTACGGCTAGACCAGGGCTGCCCAACCCTTTTCCTTGAAATCTACTGTCCTGCCGGTTTTCTCCCCATCTCTAATTTAGCACACATGATTCATTCCAATAATTTGCTGGATGAAAATCTTAATCAGGTTAGTCACAAATGGGTTTAAAGAAAAAACCTACCGGGCAGATCTCTAGGAACAGGGTTGGGACCCCTTGGCCTAGACATGCAATTTACTAAATTGCTTGGAATAAACGAAATATTAGATAGAGAATGTTGAGAAAGTTCAAAATATTTGGCAGCGGTGGGATTCGAACCCACGCCCCCGAAGAGACTGGAGCCTTAATCCAGCGCCTTAGACCGCTCGGCCACGCTACCGATGTCTAACTTTGCAGAAAACATATTATTCTAATTTATTATGTGTGTATCATAACGTTTTTGGGGTTATTTCAAAAATAATGACATAAACTAATACATTGCGTTATAATAAAATCTGTAGGCCTCTAACAATTAACCTCTGTATATGGTTTTAGTGTGTGTATTCAGAAACTGAATTAAATCTGATTAAATCTTTAACACTACCACCACCTACTGATTCAAAATTGCAATGACTATTTGAACTTGGCCCCGTGAACTTTACCGTACAGTAATATTTGTTTAATATGTTAAGGCAAGGAAGGAATTTACCTAGAAATGACTTAGAAATAAGTTGGTAGCAATTCTTCATCCATGTGGTGTAAAGTGTGGACCAATTAACCAAGTAGAATGGCATTGAATGTTGAAGCAGTTAGAGGTTACAAATGGGATGGTAAAGTGATAAATTATGGTGATGCTTTTTAGCCGAAAGCCTAAAGACTACATTGCGATATTTAAGTATGGTCACAAATGTATATTTGGCCTATGTCTTGCTATTATTAACATTTTGTGATTGTTCAGGCCATGTTCATATGCTTTCTTAGCAAGGTTGGCTCTAAGCTTATTTTGGTTGCCCCCCCCCCTGCAGGAATTAACCGTGGAGATTGTGGCCCCAGAGCACGTGCCCTGTATGTCCATCATTAATAAGGACTTGATTACTAACAAACAATTTCCTTTTAGCAGGTACAGGAGATTTGAAGACTGAGGTTTGTATCACACTGCTGCTCAGTGCATTTCCCGGTGAACAATTACAGATGAGACAGCGGGTACCAAGCCTACTACAATAAGTAGCCAGAATGCAATGAGATAAGGCCCCTGATCCGATCTCCCTGTTCACCCAGGGCTGCACTGTGCCTATTTGCATTGCCCTCAGGATGCGACCACAGCCCAGATAACTATATTTTTTAAATTGAATTAACTGTTTAGCAAAATGCCAGAGTTCTGTTTATTGAGAACCCTGTTTTGAATATGATCAACAATGTTACACAATACAGTATGCTTGTTTGTAATGAAGTATCTCTCTCTCTCTTTTTTAAACACTCTTTCTCCTCTCTTCGTGTCACTCTTTGTTTCTGAAAATATTCTTGTCTCTCTCCTTCTAACTCTCCCCACCTCTCACTTTGTAGAACGTTTTCCCTGTACCCCTGTATTTCTATATTTAGTCCTCTCAGCCTCCCAACCAGTGTATCTAAAATAACTTCAATGACACACATTAGGGCATTGAAGTCTCTCCCTTCAGGCCGGAGATTCCTGAGGAGTATGTTAAAGCAAATCTGCTACAGACAAGGTATGAAAAAGGGATTACCTCTGTAAATAACATACTGTTCATGTATATGACGAGTAAGTAGAAAATGACTTATACAGGAATATGTTGGTGCAAATAAATGGATGAGATATAGAAAATGATAAAGAGGAGAAATGGACTGTAATAAAAAAAGATAGAGGGAGACAGAGATGTATATTGTTTTGGAAAGGTTGGTTGCTCATTGCTTCTCAGCATCATGCTTGACCTTGACAGGGTCAAGCCTCAGGGGAGAAAACTGACATGACCAGAGGAAGAAATAGGATATTTTAGGATAGGTAAATATGTCAACCTCATGCGATGTCCCATTTACAGTTGTGGTCAAAAGTTTACATACACTTGTAAAGAACATGTATGTCATGGCAGTGTTTCCAATAATTATTACAACGCTTATTCTTCTGTAATGGAATCATTACTGCGTTGTCACAAAAAAACAGTCATGAAATTTGTTTCTTTCGTGACTTTAAACTTTTGACCACAACTGTAGCATCCTATTCCGTTTATAGTACATCACATTGAGTCAAAGGCAGTGCACTATATGGAACAAAAGTTGCCCTAGAGTGCCGCAGGGATGTCATGATTTGGATTGAACCAAACTATGTATGAGACCAGATAGTCTGGTTGAATTTAGTCAATCAATGAATGGATAGATGAGCTTGGTTGGCATGGTCAGGTGAGGACCCCTTGCAGTTCCTGTGTAATCGGGAAGCAGACTGCAAGTGCTGCCCACCCCTGCAGGAAGAGTGACATTTGGGCCAGAAGCTCTGTGTTGTCAGGCAAGCTGTGGCCTGCACCGCCTGGCACTCTAAGACGACAGCCTGTGATGAGGTGAATCACTAACAGCTCCTATTTTCTCCTAGACAACATGCAAGATTTTGTTATGGGCGCCAGAATTAGCCTGCTTTTGCCCTAGAGTCTTCCCCAGAGCCCTTGCTTCATCGAGATGTTGTACAGATCATCCAAACATTCTCCCATGTAGGTGAGGGACTGCGTGTGATCATTTATTCATTTGATATGTATATTGAGCTAGTGTCAATGGTGGGCACTTTGGTTACAGTGGAAAACGCTGTCCTAGTTTAGGACAGCCTATTGGGTAACCTAGATTCAGAGCCGCCCTGGTGTAAGCTATGGGTGAATTAGCTATTTATTAAACATTTTTGATCACTGCACAGCACAGTGGTCACCAACTTTGGGGTATAAAGGTTTATGTTTTTGTTAAATATTTGTTTCAGAGACTCTAAGTGTCGGTTTCACAGACATATATTAAGCCTGGTCTAGGAATAAAACAACAAGCTCAATGGGAGTTTTCTATTGAACTGGATTTGTTTTGTCCTAGACTAGACTTAATCTGTGTCTGCAAAACTGCCTCTAATTTTTCTGGGGCTGGTGTTTTGCTTGTACTATTTAACAAAAGTGCTAGTCAAGGACCCCTGAGGCGTCTGTTTCAAATGTATTTTGTATATTTTTTTGCTCAGCTGTGCACCAGGGCCTCCAACTCTTCTTTCTATTCTGGTTAGAGCCGGTTTGCACTGTTTTAAGAAAGTAGATGTACACAACGTTGTATGAGAGTTTATTGGCAATTTCTCACATAGCCTTCATTTCTCAGAACTGGATTAGGCTGAAGGGTTTCAGAAGAAAGATTTTCGTTTCTAATCAAATGGTCATTACCTCTTCTCCCTTTCCTATCTACCTGTCCGTCATTTTATGTGATCAAAACAGACCCACCACAGTGGCACACTAAGGTTTTGCGTACAAGCAGAGCATGAGTTACAAAGAAAAGGACAGAACAAAAATAAAGTTTATAAAGGCAAATAAAAAAACTGTTTAAAAAAAGAAAAGTGTCTTATTTTTCATTTTTCATGTGTACGTATGTAGGTGTGTATATATGCTACGTGTTTGTGTCTATTTAGAAAATATATAGGACCCACAACATCGAAATACAAGAACAGAATAGCCGTTCTCCTATAATGCTCCTGGGTCCAGGTTAGAAAAAAACAAAAGTATTTTATAATGCCCTATTTACATCAGCATTTGTCCCAAATTGCCTAAAACCCCAATTCCCATATGTCAGATAAAACGTATTAACTAATTCAAGGACATTGTAACAACTAAGACTTGATATTTAAGTTTCCAAAGTAACACCAGTATTAGGACACCTATACTTTACACCTGCAAGAGCTTGTATGGCATGCACTTCTAAATCCATAGGCATAAAAATCAAGTTGGTCCCCTCTTTGCAGCTATAACAGCTTCGACTCTTCTGGGAAGGCTACTTTACAAGGTTTGGGAGTGCATCTGTGAGAATTTCTGCCCATTCTTCCAGAAGAGCATTGGTGAGGTCAGACACTGATGTTGGACAAGAGGGGCCAGCTTGCAATTGCGGTTCTAGTTAATCCCAAGTGTGTTTAATAGGGTTGAGGTCAGGGCTCTGTGCCAGCTAGTCAACTTCATCCACCCTAAACTCATCCAACCATGCCACTATGGACCTTGCTTTGTGCACCAGGGCACAATCATGCTGGAACAGAAAAGGGCCTTCCCCAAACTGTTCTCAGAAAGTTGGAAGCATAACATTTTTCAAAATGTCACGGTAAGCTGAGGCTTTAACATTTACCCTGGAAGTAAAGGGCCTAGGCCAACCCCCAAAAAACAACCCCATAGCATTCTCCCTCCTCCTCCAAACGTTGCAATTGGAACAATGCAGTCTTGCAGAAAACGTTCTCCCGGCATTTGCCAAACCCAGATTCACTATCAGACTACCAGAGAAGCGTGATTCATCACTACACAGAACATGTTTCCACTGCTCCAGAGTCCAGTGGCGCTGTGCTTTACACCACTCCATCCGACACTTAGCATTGTACTTGGTGATGCAAGGCTGGCATGCAGCTGCTCTTCCATGGAAACCCATGCCATTTAGCTCCCGGCGCACAGTTGTAGTTCTGATGTTAATGCCAGAAAAAGGTTTGCAACTCTGCAGTTATTGAGTCAGTTGGTGACTTTTACACATGCGCTTAAGTACTTGGGGACCCTGCTCTGTAACTTTATGTGGTCTGTCACTTCATGGCTGAGTTGCTATGGTTCCTAAACACTTACACTTTTCAAGTAATACCACTTATAGTTGATTGTGGAATATCTAGTAGGGAACAAATGTCACAAACTTACGTGTTGCAATGGTGGCATCCTATTACAGTACCAAGCTCAAATTCAGTGAGCTCTTTGGAATGACCCATTCTTTCAGGAATGTTTGTAGACTTCATGGTTAGGTGCTTTATACAACAGTGGTAGTGGGACTGAATGAAACACCTGAATTCAAAGATTAAGAGGTGTGGCACAATACTTTTCTCCATGTAGTGTATTTGTCAAATTTGTCTTATTTCGAGGTCTAAGCAGACCAGCCTCAAAACTAATATCCTACAGTAATGCAACAAGACTCATCATATCAGAATTCATAAACAGAGCCAGGAGTAAAACAGCAAACAATTGTGTGGTTCTGTGTGCCACAGACATGTGTTTATATTGTGTAGATTGTCAAAAAAAATTGTGCCCATGGTGTTCCATTGTTGTATTGTTCACAGCACCTTTGTAACTATTGAGCATAAAAAATGTAGACATTACTTTTTCTGTGAAATCATGTTCTGTTCACCAAGCAATGACAGAAAGGATGCATTGTCCGGTTATGATGAAATTACAAAATGCCTGCCACAGATACCTGAGAATTCTTTTGACATTTGTGTCTTTTTGTGTTATCCTGTTTAGTTGAACAGATTCAACATTGGCTGTCCTTGCAGAATGAAAAATGGTCACCAGGATGTAGTTTTTTGCAATCGCCCCTTCTAAGAAAAAGCTTTTATGAAAACTGAACATCATTGTGACAGAAATAACTGTGAAAGACCAAGTCTAACCCCATTTAAATCAAAAACTTCACTTTAATCATCATCTGTACATTCATAGGCATCTAATCTTAACTAGCCCTCGGTATATATTTTAGGGACAGCGGAAACCAGATTACTTCCACAAAGCTCCAAAGATAAAAGAGATTACCGGCCTATTGCATTCCAAATCGCACCCTATTCCCCAGTGAAATACTTATGACCAGAGCCTTGACCATATGATACCTTCCCAGTGACAGCTGTTATCCCCACTACTTCCAAGACGAGTCGCTCTTACCGCTCGACCAGTTCCCACTAGAGCCTACCACCTAGGGTTCTGCTACAAACCAGAGTGCGTTCTATGGAATTTGTGCGGATGTCGTGCAGTAGGTAACGCGCATGTATTAAAGTCAAATAATGCCAAATTAGAAACACTGCCCCGGCAAAGTCATTACATTACGGAAACACAGCATTTTTAATCGGCAATGAATTTGCTTTTGAAAATAATGACTGATAAAATCCAAAATCGTACATTTACGCATATTTACGGTCGGATAGGCTAAAGTCTATTTTTAGGCTAATTGATCACCTGAAGAATGGTAAAAATCGGAGAAATTGCCCTGGAGATGCTTTGTGTATGAAAATAACAATCTATTGCACAGGCACACGAGTTTAAGATGCAAGAACTGACCAGAAATATTACAAAAATATTAATAGAACCTATATCCCGACTTAGACTATGTATAGAATGTGTTGAATTTAGTAAGAAAATGTGTATGTATGTTATGTTGCAATAAGGATTACAGTTAAACTTAACTAAGCATTTTTTTTAAATAGTTAGTTTTGTTAACATAAACGAAGACTTCTCATTTTCTTTGTTTCCCTTTCATTGTACACACGTTCGATATACAATGTATATTAGCCAAATATTATATTGTATAGCTGTAATGGTCCTATTTGGCGGTGTATTGGATTCCGCTTGCGAGTGAGATAAAGAGAGGGAGAGAGAGGGTAAAGAAAAAGAAAACGGGAGCCTAGTGAGTTGGGGGCTATAGGCTGATGATGGTGGAGGACAGACAGGATAGCCTATCCTACTACGAGAGGGAGAGAAGGGTTTTGTAGGAGGGGCCTAAACGCTAATCTCAATATATTGGAAGCTCGAGCCGGTGGCTGGAAGAATTTGTCTTTCATCTTGAAATTGAGCAGCAGCGGCTGTAACCATCCATCTCTGGCACCTGGCAATACACCTGCTGTTACCGTCAACCCTCGCAACAGACCTCCGGCATCACTAAGGGTAAGAGAAAAAAATCTCTGGCCAGCAGCGGCAAACATTTGGAGCACATTGGCGGCTGAACATAGTCTATCCTATCGATCACTCACGATAACAGTATTCATCTGTGATCGATTCCTATAATTTGGTAATATTATATAGTCATATTTTAACGAATATCTTCATATTAAATGCTGTTTCTTCTAAGGCAGCATGTAGACAATAATCAGGTAATGTGCATTGCACATGATCTTGTCTCTGTACCTAAACCTTTTTCTCATATTCGGATCCCCATCCCATTCTTATCGGCCATTTTGTGTGGCCCAATTTAAGGAATTTAACCAGTTAATGAGAAAAAGGATATACAAATGATAACGGAACTGTGTTAATAGTCTCATGAAACGGGTTCGTAATCTACATGTGTAGCCCAATAAAGGTCAAAGAGAACTATTTGGAATTGTGTCAGTATTTTTTTAAAGCGATGAATGATCCCCGTTGCCAATCTAATTGAATATGGATATGATCACAGGTTCATCCAATCACAATAGAGTATGCTATGCTGAAGCTGTCATCGCCGCGGTTCTCAGACGAATATTATTATATTATAATACATTCCCAGTGTAATATGAAAGAAAAAAGAAAACCACAATTTTTAACGTAAAATGAACTTTTGGCTTCTCTGGTGATATGTAATTTATTAGGCTGTTTCCAAAGATTGACTATCAGTCACTGTGTGAAAGCGAGTCTCATACAGTTGGTATGAAACCAGATAGATTAAAGGCAGATGAGGTAGGCTATAAGGCGCAAGAGATGCCAAGCTAGGATGAATTGTTAGGCTAATTGCTGTTCATCACTGACTTAGATTTTTTTTATTACATTAGACGTGTGGGCATTTGCATATGCAAGTGAAATGGCAGCACTGAGAGTCGCGCACCTCAAGTGAGTTGGCTACTTTGTGTATAACCTACAGCACGTGCTTAGGTAGAGTCGTGACAGCTAAAATTGTGAGGTTCGCTGTAAGATGGTGCTTGTGTAGCGCAAGGGACTTGCCCCTGCAATGAGCAATAGCTATTCCTGTATTTGTCCATAAACAATTATATAGACTATAGGCATCCATTCTGCGCTTTGTATGATTTTTTCCACTTGGACTATGATATGTTCTCTATGACTCTTATGTGTGGTTTTTATTTGTGTTTTGTTCATAGGTGTTTTACGATATTTCTCAACATTGGGTTGAAATCCAAGGACTATAAAGTGTTTTGTAGATTTAAGGAGACTATTTAACTGCCGACAGAATGCGCGTGCCTTGTGCTTAAGACCGCACGACTTTCTACACTGAGATCATCTCTGCTCCGGAATAAAGAGATGCAATGCGTACTTTGTGATCTGATTCCACTTGGCAGCTTGGAATTCGGCAAGGAAAGAAGGGATACGTAGGAGACTCATGATTAGACGCTTCAATAAACTGTTTAAAGGAGAAGATGAAAAAGCCCGACATAAAGTAGGCTGAAGCAGATTCAGATCATCAAAGCCCGCCAAAATCATTTCATAGATAGATCATTCTGTCATGACACTGTGATTGCTTTACTGTCTTGTAAGGATTTCTCTTTTTGCCATCTAATTTTCTTGTCCCCCTTTCCCTATCTCTCCCACTCTGTCTCATGTTTCTCAAAAGCTCTGACTCAGACCAGTGTATTTAAGACTCTGCAGCTACACCAGTCCTTCCATCAAGGGCTGTTTCTAGATATAAGTCTTGCTCAAGGCCCACTTCCGCTAGGGGGCCTCGGACCGTTTGGGAGCCTCTGACCGATAGGGGCGAGGGGGCTCCAAATCACATTTTGCTTATGTCCCCTCAAAGCCTAGAGCTGGCAGTGTGTCCATCCCACTGCGTTTTTGCACGTTGAAAATATTCTACGCCAGTGTCCCTTCATATATGTACCAATTTACCCTAAAAGCACAGCACACATTTTAAAGGAGTAAAGATATCAGCAACTGCACGTAGCCAGATGGCATTTACAGTGTTACATTTGTGACAAGTAAAGTAATTGGGGGTCACAGCATTTTCAAAGGGCAGCCCACCCGCGGGACTGACCCCAACGGGTCCTACATAGGGAACAGGGTGCCATTTGGGATTGTGTCCTGGGAGATTAAGGAGGGAATTGGTACTGGTGCGACAGAGGGGAAGAGAAGGGGGAGGAAGGGGACGGGGCTTGTGCCATTGTCCCGCTCGAGTTGTTTTTACGTTTCGCCGCGAAGGACCTTATATACTGCTGAGTGAGTGTGGTGCGCGGTCGGCCGGAGCAACTGCAAAGTCATCCGGCAAGAAACGCGCACACGCCTATATAGGAGGCACACATTCCCAACCAGCAAACGCACGGACCCTTCTGCTCATCCCCCATCCCTTCTAACCAAACACACACACACGAGGACACCCTCCTCCCACCTTCAATTCCCATTTGCCCCCCCCGCCCGTGCACTTTCATCACCCCCCGGAACCCCCTGCCTCTGCATCTCGTTCGCCCCCAAAAGCAATTCAGACGAGGCTCATTGATTCAGGCTCACCGGGGTGTCATTTTAACCCTCGCGGCGCTGAAATACCAATCCTGCGGTATACCGTCCTAACGCCGCCTGCCTCGCACCCCCACCCCCCGCCTCTCGCGCGCGGTCGGTGGAAGTTCCCCATGCCTATAGAGACGAGCGCTGTGTTTTTCCGCTCCTGTCGGTTAAGCAGGTGCAGGTAGAGCTGTTCCTAGACTCGTGGGCCCTGGCGGACTCTGCTTCTTCAGCAGATAGAGTTACGCCGCGGCAAGAGCAGAGATCCCTGCCGACTCATGAACAGTGACCATCAGCTGCAGGCTGAACGCAGGATTGATTCTGCGTTTGCTCACTAGTAACGCTGATATCGGGATGCCAATCTGGGTCCTGTGTGTCAGGGATGAAACGCAAGGACCGCAAAAGGGAGAGACTACCTGTACATTTCCAATGAGAAAGGCTCATCTAATAACGATTCATCCGGTGGCATCTTTCCTGTGCCACTCACAGCCGTATAATTGACCTTACGGGAGACAGACTCGTGCCTTCGTCATTCACAGCCCAGTATGAAACGGATATGTGGTTTTCGTAATAAGACGTTAACATAATGATGATGACGTTTTTGGTTGCTTTCTCTCTCTTCTCTCATTTTTCCTATCTCATCCTGGCAAATGTCCTCAAATGGGCCTCAAGTGTCTATAATTCTGCTACTCTAGTATGATGTACATCTACGTATACCTTCAGCTCTGGAGTGGTGTAACTATTGATGTACTGTATAGATTTCCAGGGTCATTTTTGTATTCCTCCTTGACAAACGTCAAATATTAGGATAGAAATGTTAGGATTTTGGGGAAAAAATGAGATAATCATAGGATAAGAGACCGAGGCAGAAAGAGAAAGTGTAAAAAAGAAAGGTAGCAAAAGAGAGGCAGACAGAGCGTGTGATATTGGATCCTCTAATGACACATACTCTTTTACAAAACTGTCAACAAATTACAGGTTTACCCTTTACCATGACATTGAAACTCAGTATTCAAAAAGAGAACAATTTGGACTGGGTAGACAAGTCCGCCCAATTTACATTAGAATAGAAAGTATCGGACAGCGCCTGTGTGCAAATTAATCATCACACGTCGCTCGATGTTGTTGGAATGTTTCTAGCCTTTTTTACTCTCTAGGAATGGCACAACCTCTTTGCTGAATAAATGATCAGAAATTAAATGCATGTGAGAGAGGGAAAAATAAAGAGAGAGAAGAGAGGGGGATTCTCTATCCTTCGGCTAAAGTGCTTCGATAGAGAGCAAATGATTAAGTTAATATTCATCCAGAAATGCAACTTGTCATTCAAAAGTGCAACTTGTCATTTAATATCCCTTGTGGCCCACAGGATGGAAAACCCAGGCACGCACACACACACGTACACACACACTTACACACACACATACACACACACGTGCTCACAACATTGTGTTGTAAGACAGGTTCTTTTTTGATATTGGACCACAGTAGCGATATCCTGAGGTCGCTCTCAATGAATACTTGTCTTTGTTTTGTTTTCGAACTCCTAACAACTTGGCCTTAGTCCTACTGGCATCATTAAAGAGATTAGCGCTGTGAAGCACTGTTGAGAAAGGCCTAAAGGTCTCCCAAATCACCACAAAACCATTGTCAAGGTCACAAATGGCACCCAATTCCCTCTATAGTGCACTGCTTTTGACCAAGCGCCGTCCCACTGTCGGTTGTGCACTGAAGAGGGAACAAGGTGCTATTGGGGACGTGGGCAACCATTTCAAATGATGACACATCTGTCGCCGTGTCACTCCAATTATATAAAGGGATAATGGACAGCCTTCTAATCTTGCTTCAATCCTCTGTGTTTAATATGGGACAGTGGTGTGTATGGGGGTGTTAGTGTGTGTGTTTATTCAAGAGCATAATCGTTTCACCGCTGTGACAGGAGCGCTGTTTCTCCTTACTTCTCTTTGCTGTCATCCTCAATTGACATCATGTGAACCAGTCATGTCAATTCCGTTTCAAAAGCAGTGGATACTACTTTCACGGCAAGGGAAATCTATTTTCTTTTCAATTGACAGAGAACACATTGTCATTTACAGCAGCAGTGACCTAGGACCAATTAGCGTGAGCTTAAAATGCTCCATCAGATCAGGGAATTCGGGACAAAATATGAAGATGTTTATATACACAGCCCCTCTTTGCTGAAAGGAGGCTCTAGAGCCCACCCCTTAACCCAGACGAAAAGTCATTGGCCTATTCAATCAGTGACATACAGTGGGGAGAACAAGTATTTGATACACTGCCGATTTTGCAGGTTTTCCTACTTACAATGCATGTGGAGGTCTGTCATTTTTATCATAGGTACACTTTAACTGTGAGAGACAAAATCAAAAAATCCAGAAAATCACAGTGTATGATTTTTAAGTAATTAATTTGCATTGTAATTGCATGACATGAGTATTTGATACATCAGAAAAGCAGAACTTAATATTTGGTACAGAAACCTTTGTTTGCAATTACAGTGATCATACATTTCCTGTAGTTCTAGACCAGGTTTGCACACACTGCAGCAGGGAATTTGGTCCACTCCTCCATACAGACCTTCTCCAGATCCTTCAGGTTTCAGGGCTGTCGCTGGGCAAGACGAACTTTCAGCTCCCTCCAAAGATTTTCTATTGGGTTCAGGTCTGGAGACTGGCTAGGCCACTCCAGGACCTTGAGACGCTTCTTACGGAGCCACTCCTTACTTGCCCTGGCTGTGTGTTTCGGATTGTTGTCATGCCGGAAGACCCAGCCAAGACCCATCTTCAATGTTCTTACTAAGGGGAGGAGGTTGTTGGCCAAGATCTCGCGATACATGGCCCCATCCATCCTCAATGCGGTGCAGTCGTCCTGTCCCCTTTGCAGAAAAGCATCTCCAAAGAATGATGTTTCTACCTCCATGCTTCACGGTTGGGATGGTGTTCTTGGGGTTGTACTCATCAGTGGAGTTTAGACCAAAAAGCTCTATTTTTGTCTCATCAGACCACATGACCTTCTCCCATTCCTCCTCTGGATCATCCAGATGGTCATTGGCCAACTTCAGACGGGCCTAAACATGCGCTGGCTTGAACAGGGGGACCTTGCGTGCGCTGCAGGATTTTAATCCATGATGGCGTAGTGTGTTACTAATGGTTTTCTTTGAGACTGTGGTCCCAGCTCTCTTCAGGTCATTGACCAGGTCCTGCCGTGTAGTTCTGGGCTGATCCCTCTCCTTCCTCATGATCATTGATGCCCCATGAGTTAAGATCTTGCATGAAGCCCCAGACCGAGGGGTGATTGACCGTCTTCTTGAACTTCTTCCATTTTCTAATAATTGCGCCAACAGTTGTTGCCTTCTCACCAAGCTGCTTTCCTATTGTCAAACAGGTGCAGTTAATACAGGTAATGAGTGGAGAATAGGAGGGCTTCTTAAAGATAACCTAACAGGTCTGTGAGAGACGGAATTCTCACTGGTTGGTAGGTGATCAAATACTTAAATAAAAAATACGCAAATGAATTACATAAAAATCATACAATGTGATTTTCTGGATTTTTGTTTAAGATTCCGTCTCTCACAGTTGAGGTGTACCTATAATAAAAATTACATACTTCTACATGCTTTGTAAGTAGGAAAACCTGCAAAATCGGCAGTGTATCAAATACTTGTTCTCCCCACTGTAACAATGCAGGCCAAAAGATTGAATCTCCAGGAAATGACAAACTTTACATTAATATTTTTCCTAATATCATAATTTCTGAATGATATATCAACCTCATACAGATGCAAAAATCCCATTGTTGATTGCACCGGCCCTTTAAAAGTTGACACGTACCAAACATGTCCCATGAAATTGTGTCATGTTAACATTTTCCGCATAAATACATTTGTTGTGTTGGGGAGAATAAATCGTTTTTGAATGATAACATTTAGGAATGAACAGTGTGGTTATGACAGCCACGTTTTGATTGTTAAATTCAATCCAAGTGGCAAAGGGTTAAGCTGTGGGAATGGCTTAAAACATAAAAACTAAAAACGTGACTTACTGAGACTGATCCCACCGCCTTGAAACCGAAGTGGGCAGCTTAAGGAAGGCCTAAACAACAAAACAAAAAACAAGTGCCGTGGATTTAATCGGCGAACAAAGATTGCAGATTAACCTGAAATGCTGTGCAGTAGAAATTACTGAAAAAACTTTACTCCATAAATGCACGCTCACGTGTGCACATGCACACGTCTCAACAAGTGTGTTACAAAATAGGGAAAATGGCTTAAAAATCTTTGCTGGGGACAGGAATTGTTCAGTACAGCTGTGGCCAAACATTTTGAGAAAGTATTGGTTTACACAAGGTTTGCTGCTGCTGTGTTTTTAAATATTTTTGTCAGGTGTTACTATGGTATATTAAAGTATAATTAAAAGCATTTCATAAGTGTCAAAGGCTATTAATGACCATTGCATTAAGTACAGGAAAAGAGTCAATATTTTTAGTGTTGTGTTGACCCTCCTTCTTCAAGACCTCTGCAATTTGCCCTGACATGCTGTCAATTCACTTCTGGGCCACATCCTTACTGATGGCAGCCCATTCTTGCATAATCAATTCTTTGAATTAGTCAGAATTTGTGGGGTTTTGTTTTTCCACTCTCCTTTTAAGGACTGACCACACGTTCTCAATGGGATTAAGGTCTGGGGAGTTTCCTTGCCATGGACCCATCATTTCAATGTTTTGTTCTCTTTTGCCTTATGGCAATTTGCTCCATCATGCTGGAAAATGCATTGTTCCTCACCAAACTGTGTTTAAATGGCTGTGTTCTTAGGTACAATTGTGAGTGAGCCCACTCCCTTAGCTTAGAAGCAACCCCACACATGAATGGTCTCAGAATGCTTTACTGTTGGCATGACACAGGATGGATGGTGGCAATCAATTGGAAAGGGGATTCATCAGAGAAAATTACTTTACCCGAGTCCTCAGCAGTCCAATCTTTCTACCTTTTGCAGAATTTAAGTATGTTCCTGATGATTTTCCGTCAGAGAAGTGGCTTCTTTGCTGCCCTTTTTGACAACAGGCTGTTCTCGAAAAGTCTTCACTTCACTGTGCGTGCAGATGCACTCACACCTGCACTGTGTGAGTGCATCTGCACGCAATCCTAAAGGCTTCTTCACAACAATTGAACCTCTCTCCTTGAGGTTAAATGTTAGATAAAGGTGCAAGCTAGCAGTCTTATCCTTGCCTGTGAAGCTCTTTGTGTGCAAAGCAATGATGACTGCCGTGCTTCCTTGTAAGTAACTAAGGTTAACAGAGGAAGAACAATGCTTTCAAGCCCCACCCTTATTTTAATGCTTCCAGTCTGTTGTCATTCAGCATGACAGAGTGATCTCTAGCCTTGTCCTTGTCAACACTCTCATCTGTGTTAACGAGAGGATCACTGACATTTTGTCAGCTGGTTCCTTTTGTGGCTGGGCTGAAATGCAGTGGAAATGTTTTTTTGAGGATTAAGTTAATTTTCATGGCAAAGAGGGACTTTGCAATTAATTGAAATTCATCTGATCACTCTTCATGACATTCTTGACTATATGCAAATTGCCATCATAAAAACTGAGGCAGCAGACTTTGTGAAAATTAATATTTGTGACATTTTCAAAACTTTTGGCCATGGCTGTTGTCATGCCCTGACAGGGCAGGACTAATTGTGTGGCCTCAAGCCCTCTCTATGCCGTTGTGGGCTCCCCAGTCAGAGCAGCTGCATTCAGTTGACTCTGATTGGGGAGCCTACTTAGGTTCAGTTTGCACCACACCCGGTGTGGTTTATTGTTTGTTGTGCTCTCAACAGCTTCACGGTTTGTCCTCTGTTTTTTGGATGCGCTACCTGTTATTTGTATATCGTTTTAATGTTAGTTAGTCCTTTCATTTTACGTTTACAGTTGCGTGTAGTGTGTACCGTTTGTCCTTGAATTAAATTCACCTTTTCTTTATAAAAATGTCCGCGTATGGTTCCACCCCACAACAAAACCGTGACAGCTGTACAACCATTACACTGATGGGGTGCAGGCTATGGAAGAACCAAAATAGCAGATGGCCTGGGTGGGTCTAGCAACCTTTACCGCTGCCTCAGGTGATGACGAATACATTGCTGCAGCATGCGTCGGAACCGGGCCCAGAGCTGGTTTAGCCAACTCTTTACTTGTCTTTTTCCCACTTCCTGTCTTTTTTCTAATATGAAGTATAAAAGGCCAAAGAATAAATGAATAAATAAATGTGTTTAATTAGATTCGTTTTCAGGGACGAATTTCTTCATACTTCATCCAAAAGCAGTAGTGTAAAGGAATAATTATGTGCAGTTGCTACTCTATTTTAGTTCACATTTATTTTTTTAAATGTCTAAATCTCCTCCCGACACTGGCACTCCAGTTGTCTGCAGCTTACACAGAAATGTGCACAGAACCCTGCATCATTCTTTTGTTTGTAAAGACTTGGTGACCTGAAACACTTATGTTTGCTAAAATTGGTGCTACCAAAAGTTGGATTTTGTCTGCCGCGGTTGCTAAGCAACGCAATGGGCAGCAGCCCAGTAGGAAGACGTGAAGAGTTAATGAGTGCAATGTGAAACGGAGAAGAGGGGCGTCCAAAAATCCATTATCGCCGCCATTTCAGAATCCCGTGTTCGTGCAACTTCATTCCGACCTTCATTTTGTGGTAAAAAAACGCAAAAGTCACCCCTAACCCTTACCCTATTCACTATTACTCTTTATGACGACATTTAATCTAACCCTTCATCCTAAACCAGACCAGGATGCCTAAACTGTACCTCACCCAGTAAGTTTTCCTATAGTTTAACTATTGTAGTCGGGCAAAAACAAAGTTATTAAAATAAGAAACACACACGAACAGACGCGCAGGTGCACTGAGAAAATGTGAAGGAATGGATTCTGCGCTGCATATATCTAGGCCCGCTGTTCACGTTGTTGGACCGTGTTGCTTGATGTGTATTTGCCCTGCTAGTTATCCTGTCAACCAACCAGACGTCAAACGCGGAGACAAGCGCCCCGTCCTTCTCCCCTCGACGGGCTATTGTGTTTCGTCGCTGGGCAGGTTTCTTCTTACCTGTGGTGGAATAAGCTTTCTCATGTGAGATTTGATTTCAGCGGGGGTTAAGGGAGAGGAGAACCAGTCAAGGGTTTATGATGGGTGGGAGACAGCTATGCATGTGCAGATAGTCAACTGTAGGAATGACACTGCAGGGAGTCGGATGGGTTCTAGTGATGTGAAGTTCATGACTGTAACTGATTCAGTGGGTTGTGTGGATCCTCCGCTTACGTGTGCTTAAATGTGCGTTTCCTTCTGCGCTCTCAAGGGTTCCAAATTGATTCTTATTCCGTCAGCATAGTGCAGCCTTAATAACAAGCTGCAAAGTAGATTCATTTTGGTTCTTGGTAAAAAAAAAAAATTGATTCCAGGTCAAATTATTTTGGATCCAAGTAGAACCTTTTGGGGTTCCAACAAGGGTTCTTATCAGAAACCCAACAAGTGTTCTGCCTGAGGGGACTGCCGAAGAACCCTTATGCAACCCTTTTTTTCCAGGAGTGTGTGGGCTTGTGGTTGTGTGGGTGTGTGTGAGAGAGACACTGTCCTGACTAACCAACACCATGCCTGCGCATGCATGCCCGTTTATGGAAAATTACCAGCTGGAGAGAGGAATAGTGTTGGGTTTGATGGGGTGAGACAGGGTTTTCTCTTTCCCAGGCCGGCGCTTCCTCCCTCACTCGTTCCTCTCTCTCTCTATCTCTATCTCTCTCTCTATCTCTATCTCACTCTCTCTTCTAGCCTGCCAGCGCGGCCCAGACTCACATCTCCAATCGACAGATTATCGGAAATGTCTGGCCCTGCTTCACTGCCTTAGCTAAAAGCCCAATTCCCCCCGGGGCTGGCGAACTCTAACGGTGCATGCATGCGTGGGACCGACAACACACACACAGGTGGGGACACACACAGGGACAGAGAGACCCACACGCAGACCAGGCGCACAATCATCTTTGCACCTTTCCCATCCCAACAACCTGAGCCCTCGTCTCCTCTCGTCTCGTCTCGCCCATTCTTCTCCCATGCCCGGAAAAAGCGTGTTTGGTTTCCGATTGAGCCAGTGTTTTCCGAGGTATTCAGGGAAGCGGGCGAGGGGGAATTACCAGAGGGATTAAAGCGGTAAGGAGTTGGCAGAGGGGTGGGGCGGGGGGGGGGGACGGAGGGGACTGCCACGGGGACAGATGCCAGTCGCCTCACTCCGTGCCACATGCAGACTTTTGCCAAACTTGCCCGGCCGTCTGTGTGGTTTGGGCGTCTGTGTTGTTCCTGACCAAGGCCCCGACCACTCTGGTCAAAACACCGGGATGTGGTCATGGCTGTGGAGCCTGATTGACCGGGACATTTGGCGGTTCAAGTGTTGCTTACTCTGTTTGACCAAAACCCATTGGATTATCTATGTTCCCCCATTGCTGTGATTAAAAATATGTGGCTGAGTGGTTGTGTAGCATGGGAACAGTGTGCATTCACGTAATAACAATTGATAGGAGATTAATGGGACTATGTCAAATCAGAAAATATTATGTAAGTTCAATGAGACTTACGCAGTGTTCAGAATGTTTGTTTTCCCTATTTCAATTTCTTTTGTAAAACGCGTGATTTCCAGTCTATTTATGACACGACTTGAATGTTAGAGGAGAGTGTGTGAATATGATAAACACTTAGTGATTCTCTGGTTCATGTTGCACGGTGATACCTAGCGGCTGTGCCCACACGGTGGATGTCTGTTGGGCAGAATATGTCCCTTGTGGTGAGCTGCTTTTTCAGTCTGTCTCCCTCAGACTGAATGCTATCTATTTCTAGTATAAAGCCACTTATCAGTGAAGGAGTTGAATGAGATTACATTCTCAATTACAGCTATGTACAACTTCCTGTCCATTTGCTTTACAGGCCTACTCCTGGTCAATAATCACATTGTCCCTCTCTCTCCCTTCCTCTCTTTTCAATCTCTATTGATCTCTCTCCTTCGCTCCCTCTACTCATTCCCTTCAAAACCAATCTGTCTTCCTCACGCCTTTCTTACTCCCCTCTCTGTACCCCATGTCCTCCCTCCATCTCCCCATCTTGTCCTTTTGTTCAATTTGTGCCAACTTGCTACCTCATCCTTTTTCTCCTTCTTTCTACAATTCTCTTTCATTCTCTTTCACTCCCCAGTTTCTCACGTTCATCTTTATTTTCTCCCCCCGTCTCCCTCTCGCCCCTCCGAAGCTGCAAGGATGAAGATCGAGAACAGCTTGCCACGCCCCCAGCTCCCAGAGAGCCCCCCCCAGACAGGCCTCCAGTTCACCGTGGCAACGGAAGAGGACTTCGATGAGATCATGGCGATTAGCCAGGACATCTACGGAGGGCTGGACTACCTGCCGACCCGCTACACAGCCTGGCTGTCTGAGAGCAACCGCACGGTCATACTGGCCCGGAAGCAGGGCAAAGTGGTGAGAAAAAGCGTTCAAGTGTTGTGTTATAGGGTGTTTATAAGGGTTTGAAAACACGGAACGTATAACCGGGTAAAGTGATAAAGGGTTTTGTATAAGTGGAAAGTGGAGTACATAAGTTGAAATGTTGTGGAATGTTTATTAGGGTGTTATGAAGCTACTGTAAGGCAAACATATCATCACGCTAAGGCTTCAAATACATGCAAAAAGGAAAACGATATGAGGAGTTCCAGGAGTTTTGTAATAGAAACAGAATTCTTATTAGTGAGTGCGTCAGAATTATTATTTTGAAGAAGAATATTACCCTTGGTTTACCGAGTGAGTTGACTGAGGACACATTCTCATTCACAGCAACTACATGTGAGCGTTTAGGGTTGACCGTCTGAGAGACATCATCAGAGACAGAACAACAGCTCTTTTCTACTGTGCAGATTGTGAGATTTGACGTAGCAACCTTTTCAGTTACTGGTCAGATGCTGTCATCGCTAGGCTAACGTTCCGCCATCATAATCTCTCCGCCCTCGCCCCCACCAGATCGCCCTGGAGTCGGTGTGTGTGATTGACGACGGCGAGACCATGTTGGTGGAAGGGTTACGTGTGGCCCCCCAGGAAAGGGGGAAGGGCGTGGCAGGGGTACTGTTGCGGTTCTGTTCTCAGCTGGTCAAGACCAAGTGGCCTGAGGTGAAGGTGACCCGGCTGACCCGCGATGACCAGCTAGGGCCCAAGGATTTCCAAAAGTACCGCCTCATCACCAAACAGGTAGGTATTGGTTGATTGGTTTTTCACTGATTGGTTTATTAATTGGCGAGCAGTAAGAATAAATGTATGCAACACTTAAGTCTTCTGCACCGACCGAAAATATTTACGTGGATCTAGGACACCAGGTTATCAAACAACAAAACCAAAAAAAAATTCTAGATGTGAACCAAAAACCCAATTTACTGTGATCAGTCAAATGTTCAGCTGTGATCTAGAGGAATCTGTAAAGATGCCAGACAACTCTGGGGTGCTTTCACTAAATAAGAACAAAATGGAATGAGTGAGTGCATTACAATGGGAATTTAGTCCAGTTTTCTCCGAACACACGTTACATAACACATTAATTACAGTAACAAAGCAGCTAAAATCTTATAGCACATAATCTGTAAAGATGATTAAGACTGTATGCAGATCATGATTTCTTTTAAAGAATATCGTAATAATCAGTGTTTTTTACATACAGTTTTGATGAAATCAATCAATGTAAAAAATGTACATCCTGTATAGAGATTAAATTATAAAAAAATTATAAATATCGAATAACTACGTTACATCAGAGCTTATTTAATAACAACATACTATATACTGTTCATGATCCCCTTATTAAAATACAAACAAGGGATATCTTCACCGTTAACACAGGGCCACTCACCTCTTACTGTGAACTATTCAACACGTTGACATTACGCTCTGTACTTGAAGAAAAGGGGATGTCTAAAGGGGATTTGCTCTTATTCGTTCTTTCATACATTTGCTACCAATTAAATGCAATATCCCAATCCGACAGCCTCGAGTCATTGCACTTCTTCACTCCAAGAAATGGGTGAAGGCAGTCTCCTTAGTCCTGGGATGAACTGAAAGGGTGTAAGTGTAGTATGAAGGTCTGCTACAAGAAAATGTCTTTGAAAACATTAACTTCTTCCCCGTGACCTCGTGACATTCCCCCCGTAAGAGGTTTCTAACTTAACGTTTTTTTTCCTGGTTAGACAATAATCAATTCCAATTTGAATGAATTAGTCGAACCTAAGTAAATTAAGTTATAAAGAATTTCTCATGTCTGCATTCTAGTAGTCTTCAACGGTCAAGAACGTATTGTTGAGCAAAATGTTTTGTCCTTATGCAATGCTTCAGTGTACTAAATTCAATTCACACCTTTTAACCAACTACAAAACATTTCCTTTATCCTGCATTTTTTATTTGTCACCTCGGCACTAAAGGGCATCCTGCTGGTTCGATTTAATGCCGAAGACCTCAAGCTCCGGCTCTCGGAACTGGGGATGCATGTGACCCTCCCCCTCTCCTCTGAGTCAACCACCCAGGATTCAGACACCCCACTGGTTCCTCCTGTGCTTCTGGACCTCAATGAGGTCCACCAGATGTTCCTCAATTCAGGCCAATTGTCTGATGTGCTCCCAAACTCAACCATCGTCCAGGACTGGCAGCCGTTCAAGCCCCTTCCCAGCAACATGGACATCCTTCTGAAGAAGGTAACATAGAATAGGATTAGGATTGTGTTAAGGGTTGCAAATGACTTTCCCCAAAAACTTTCAGAAATATCAGTCTAAAGATTTTTCTGAATCAAGATGAAATAAGTGTATATGCTAAAACTAAAATGTAAAACCCAACCACGATTTACGTGAAATTTGGGAAAATTGAAAACTTTATCGTGAATGTGCCAAACTAATTTTGTTTCCTGATTAATGTTTTAGTATTGTTCACATCCAATGGCTAAGGTAACTCTATGTGTATTTCAAACGTTTCAAATAAAATTAATTCATGAATTCATTCAAGGACATCGACTGGATGGTGGATGACCGCAATGCCCCTGCCGTGGTCAGTCTGTGCACGCACCCCTTCTGGGTCCCTGGAGGTCCCCACCGACTTGGCGACAACACGTATTACCTTAACATCGACATGTTTGGCAAGGACATCAACTTAGTGCTGCAGCAGTTCCTGAGCCACCTGAGACGTCACACCACCTCCCTGAAGGGTTACGTCATGTGTCAGATGTTTCTTGATCCTCCCATGTGGAATCCAATGGCGGAATTCTGTCGCCAGACACTGAAGGTGGAGCGAGTGAAGGAATACACAGAGCAGTGCGTAGTCGAGGCGGACGTTGTCTAGCTGAAGGAGGTTAGGGAGGATGAGGGAAAATGAAGAGAAAGGAGGAAGAGGTAAAGACAAAACAAGATGAAGATGACACACTTCCAGAGACCCAACGAATTCAGCAACTAACCGCATTCTTGTAAGAAAATTAAATGGAAAATGTATCCAATAGAAGGAAGCATTGGCAAACACCTCTCAAAGCAAATCCATAGAGAAAAGTGCCCCAGAAGCTGCATTAGATTTGCATTTTTTTTTTTTTACATTTTAACACTACCACTAACAAAAATATTTTTGGAAAAAGGCAGTACTTTTGACAGTTTATTTTTCAATTTGTTTCTCGATTTGTTTTTACTATTTAGTCATCGCAAAAAGCTAAATAACAAATGCAAACTAGCGTAGCGTATCTCATGCCTTTCAGTACTTTGTTTGTAAATACAAATTATAAATATGTACACATTCTGAATTGCAAATAAGTCTGCACAACTCTTGAGGCACTTTATAAAACCATATGGGCTGTTGTGCTAAAGTGCAAGCAATGACATGGACAGAAGTCAGTGAACTTATAGAGATAACTGAATTTATGCATCACTCCTATATAGAAACGGTAGAACATCCTTCTGGACCTATTTCTACACCAAATTCCAAAATACTGTTAAACAAAAAAACGAACCCTTCTGTGGATCTTACAGAGAATTTGCACGCTCATTATTCACACAAAATGGCTGTAACGCAACAGCTATAAACACATTTCGCTTCTAAAACTACAAACTGGCCAGTTTGCTTTTAAAACAGCGTAGTTGTCGTTTTTTTGTCATCTTTTAATGCGCTTGACCATATTTCTAATTTATTGTTACCTTTCCACATGTACTTGAATGCAACACTAGTATGTAAAGAGATAATATATTCAAAGCAGAAGCTATCTGGAGGCTTTCTAATAGCAACGTGCAATCTAAGCTTACTCTATAGTAGATTGCTAATAATGTGAAAATGGTAGATTTGTACATTATAACACAAAGAATAATACAATTGAACTAATATAGTTAAGATGGACTTACCATCAACAACACTGTTCAGTATCTAGATAAAACATTTCATGGAAAAATACGCCATCCGACATATTATCTGATGACCTTTGTGAAAGTCCTTCAATGACAAAAAAATCTACAGTCTCAGCCATCTGACATGCTGTGAAACGCAGCACTCTGAAACCATTCTACAAAATGTTGTAGCCACTCTAAGACGCTTGATATCTATTCTACGAAGCTTAAAAGCCACCTTAAGAAGCTTCATAAGCTTTGGCACATGGTCAGAGCACAGCAAAGCAAATGGGACTCCAGTTGTTCGCGAAGGATTTATAATCACTCCTCCATGCTCCATAGCCACTCTAAGAAGCTTTATAAGCTTTTGGCTCTTTGCTCATGAACGTTCCCTTTAAGACGCAACACTTTTGTCATGAGAAAGCACTGAACTAGCCTTCAGCGCCACAGAAGCAACTGAGACAGAAAGTATTTTAAACATCTACAGAAATAAAACCAGCCACTATGGAGTCTCCAACCTGCCCTTGTTGTAAAAGGGAACTTTTTGTAAGGGATTAAATGGACGGTGGAAGAAAGTTGCCTGGAAACCCTGTCAGTCATCTCACTGTCTGAATTCACATGACTAACGGATAAACGTCCTCAAACATTATAAATCAAAGATTGGACTTGATCAGTGTCAGTGAAGAAATTTGAATGAATAATGAAGCAAATGCCACAACAATTTTCCTATTCTTCAAAAGCAGAACAGAAACAACAAAAAACAATACTTTTTCAAGGCTAAATATGATTTTCTCAATTCTCTGAGAAGCACTTCCTATTTTCCTCAC
Organism: Novumbra hubbsi; assembly: GCA_016801125.1. Classification (NCBI taxonomy): domain Eukaryota; kingdom Metazoa; phylum Chordata; class Actinopteri; order Esociformes; family Umbridae; genus Novumbra; species Novumbra hubbsi. The sequence continues at coordinate 24,292 of JACXGK010002199.1, read as the reverse complement.
AGATTGATGAAGCAAAGTTGGACAGACCCAATTTTCAGATTTGGCAAATATCAAGATAACAAGAAGGATGAAGATAAGATGTAAGCGACCCAAATCCAGTCCGGGAGTGATGAAGACGAGCAGTACGCAAGCAGCCTCGCAATCCATCATTTCTATCTATAAAGTTACCACGCCCACATTTTCCCTGAACCCACATGAACCCCCCCCCCACCATATCGTTTTGGAGCAATTCTCCATGATATGGGAAGGCAGAGTGCAAGTGTAACCCCTCTCCTATTTTCTCCCTTTCTACGAGTCCAATCAAGACCAATTAAAATCCAACCTTACCATGTATATTATCTACAACTCTAGGCTGGTCTAAAGTAATGGGTCCTGTTCTACTGTCGTATCCACTCAGGCCAAGCCATCTATGTAAATGGTCTTGGAGAGTCTGTGGAGAGTTTTTTTATTTTTTATTGATGTTCTTATGAAAATGTAACTGACCTAATATGACAATTACTTGGTGTATTGATCATGAAACGTACATAGAAAGGTAATTGAAGTGGGAGTTAAGGAGCAACTCTGTCTTCCCTGTTAAGCTTTGATGAACCTCTGTAGCTGCATTGGCCCGTCAGCAGGCAAACGCGACTCAGCTTCTAAAACTGCCCCCTGCCTGGTCACTGTAATGTCACAACCGATCTTTTCAGTTCTTAGAAGCCTCCAAACAAAAGTGAGAAGTGGGAGTGGCTTATCTTACCACTGTGTGGTGGTAGTTCGATGGCGGTGGCGGCGGAAACTGCAGGGACACAGACAGTATCGCATTGTATGACTGCCAACGGACCCTGCAGAGCCCACCAACCCTCTGGCCCAAAGGCTTCCCGAGACCATACGGCTGAAATGGATACCAGTAGAACCCAGGCCTGACCCGGGATACGACAGTTAGGGCATGTTTGGTTGGAGGGCACACGTTAAATCTGGGTATACACACCATCCCTGATATGACACAGACACGCAGAACAGACACACACACTAAATCCACACAAAAGGAAATTCAACCTGCCCCTGCCCATCCAGCACCACATCCCCTGCAATATAATTCACTCACTTAACCACAAAGAGACCCGCCCCCCCCACAACATTTTCAAATCTATGTTTTGTTTACAGGGACAATGTTGTTGTTATACAAACGGCCCACCAAACCCATCTAGGAAAGACTAACCATACCCTTATACAGCAACTTCACTTGGACTATATAATATGGTTGTCAGGTGAACTTGTGGCTTTTCTATGTTCATTGGGTTCGTCTATACATATGCCAATATATTTAACCTACATCGTTATATGCACGGTATTTCCGGGAATTGGGAGAGTCACTAGGTGTATTTGGTCTGTGTACTTCTTTGATTGTTCTTAAGGGTCTGTGGAGGTGTGTGTTTCAGGGGAAGGTCGAAGGAGAATGTTTGGTTCAGATCCAAATCAATTTGATCGGCTTCAAAATCCCTTTGTCGACCATAAGATAAATCCAAACTCATTCCGGAACTAAACTAGCTCCGAGCCCTCTTAAAAGATTTTGCGGCAGTTAATCTAACAACTCAGACTTATCCTTTTATAAGTGGAGGTTATTCACTGTTATAAAACATTCGACATGCATTCTCCTTGGTCCCTCATAGCACACAAACACAGCAAAGACAATGATTGGTGTTAGACCAACAGCCTTGGAAACACTGTAGACTTGGCCTGTCTTTAAGCACTGTGTATAAGTATGTGACTGGCAACTTAACATGGAAATGCTATTGTATGGATATTGTCTAAACCAATTGAAGGGTTTTGTCAAACCAGAGGTCGGTTTGACTTGAGTTGTTTGTTTTTCCCCACAATGAGTTCACTGTTACGGCCACTGCGCCGCCATTGAGTCCGATCTTGGTCTGCGGATGGTAAAGTAACCACTTTGTCCAGCGATTCACTCGCTCTCTTCTGCTGTGATTATTACGGGGAGGGCAACCAGGCACTGAATGAAACAGGGGTCTGTTCGAAATGAGAGATGGAGGATTTTGAATTGAATAGATAGGATGAACGGAATACTCCCTAACTGAACAACTGGTGTATGGGGAAGTGTTGCGCTGTGCCGTCGTTGCCATCTATGTTAATCAGCCACTATGACGGTCTCCACCTGTGAAATGTCCGCTGTAAAATTCCGGTTCCCGTTTGACACAAATCTGATTGGATGCTGAAGTAGATTGAATGAACATTGCAATGACAATGTTTCGTAACACTCCGGTGACCGTTGGTTGCTGGGGTATCGTCTTGCCGTCCGTGCGTGTTCTCCGATCTAGCAGGTTGTTCATTTTGTCAGGACATTTTACTTACTTCATGCAGCACGGGTTGTGGAGTTCTTCCACACTCCCACATTTCACCCTCATACGCGAAAGCCTTCTCAACGCTTCTCTACAAGTCTGAAAACCCTTTCACCATGACAGTCAGGAAGCAGATTAGGACATGGATCAGGGAAGTGTTGCTGTTGTTTTGTCTGAAAGAAAGCATGGATTGTGCAATGGGGATTAGCTCAAACTCAGTGAAGAGGTTCAGTGTAAAACTTGTATTGATGACATTTTCTGTCCATGATAGTCAGAGAGAGTTGGCTGCAACTAAAACTGTACGGACAGAGGGAGGTCATGGAGCTCAGGGGGTTTGGGAGAAAAGAGAGGTCAGGGAAGGTATGCGTGGCTGTTGTTGATGAGGCGTTGCGGGTGGAGTAACGGGAGTCCCCCCCCCCCCTCTTATAGTATTACCACTTTGGTAATTACAGGGCGTACGAGGTCGACCCGGTGGGTGAAGGAAGGGTCGAGGAAGCTTCTAGACTCTAGCTCGGGCACCTTCTAACTTTGTAGCCGCCCGAATTTCCACGTGGTGTTAATACAACATCACAGACCAATGCGGGTGAGACAGTGATATCGACAGTGAGGTGATTGACAACATAGGAAGTGACGGCCGTAACACATGTCCTCCAACTCTATTATCAGAAAACTCTGATATGCATATTTGAACTCCAACACTGTTCCCGAAAGTTACCCCTCTTTACGTTTTTGACACCTACCGCAGTAGATTACCTGATTTGGTCGTCAATCAGTGAATAGAATGGTTAGATTCAGACTGGAATTATTGCAGGACATGTGTTAGCCTCAGTCACCAGAGCAATCGCCAAGGATGGATGGCATAGATGTACATATATGTCTGCTTAGTAACCCTCTCAAGCTAATCACCACCCAACAATTAGAATAGTCTTTGTTTTCACAAACAGGTCAGAGTCTCAACGCTAGGAGTGACAGATTGTATTTTCTGGTCACCGGCCTTTTTGACCAGGTTCTAATTTTCGCACCACCAGTATTGCGTTCACATTTGCCCTGCCGGTTAGCAGGACTACCAGGAAGTCGGGTTGAAGTCCACTTCATGTATTGAGCGTAGTTTCGTTTACAGGGTGCGACTCTGCTCCCTACATAGTGTACTACTAGTAGAAGGCACGGCAAAGGGAGTAGTTCCTCTGGAACACACGTTCGGGGTCCTTTCAAAACTAAAATACATGAATCTTAATCTCCCAAGGGTATATGAGAACCAGGCCGGTTTCTACGTGCTTATGTATGTAGAGTACAGTAGGTATATATACACACACACACACACTGTTAATAGAATGACTGCACTAGCTGGAGTGAGAGACCAATTGCCTGCTGATAGTAGGATACATGATACACCACACACACACACACTGTACGCACATGTCCACGTGAACACGGGCAGGAATGTCAACTCCTCTTAACCGCTTACTGCTTACCCCAGGACATTGAAGAGGCTACGGCACTAGTTGGCTAGAATTACACACCGACTTTCCCTCGGTGCGCGTGTGCGCGACTGTCTGTCAATGTGTCGGAGTGTCTGGTTGCGCTTGGATAGAAACAGAGACCCCTTTCAGCCAAATAGGGCAACGGTCGTCGTCCCAAACCACCTGATCCCACGACTGTCTCAGCAGATTTTCTCAATGGAAAGACTGGCTGCAGCGTGAACGGTGCTCTATTCCCTACGTTGGTCACTGCTTTTGACCGGGACCTATAAAGTTGTAAAGCAGTGCTGTACTAATGAGTTTGGGTGCCAGCTGGGACAAAGCATCTGCTGAACAGAGCGGGGGGGGTGTAAAAGGGAGAGAAAAGGGAAGCTTATGAAAGAGAGATTGATGTCTGGTGTTTTACCGACGCATGTCTCAAGCTTGTATGCTAGATAAGATATTAAGAGTTTTTCCGATTGGCCAAGTGGGTTTCGGAGAGACAGATGGGCACCTTGCTGACTGTTTAATTTTTTACACGGCTGCTGGTAGCTGCAGCTGGTGGACGTAGTCCTCAGGCCCTGGAATCTGGAAGGGTGGAATGTGGAACCTTCAGTGTAGAGGGTTCAGTGACAGCATAAGGGTTATTAATGGGGTTGACTTACAACTTAACTTAAGAATGGATTCAGAAACTGTTGCCTTGTATAACTGTTGTTATCGGGTAGCCAGGATTGGCATAGTTGCACACACACAGTTACACACAAACGCGCGTGTACACTAATTACACACATATAGTGTCAAATGTTTCATAACCCTAGTTTTATATGTCAGCGAAATTGATGAAAGCGCCTTCCTCTAATGTCTGGTTGCCCTGTCATTGGGAAACAATAGGTTTTTGAATAGGTTTCATTTTCCTCCATGTTTTTCATTCTTTTAATGCGTTTTTTATTTTTATTTTGCTCAAACCTAAAATGGTCTTAACTCTGTGTTTAACTGAAGGTTCAATTAAGATAAATCTCACTGGAAGTCAAAGAAAGGAATTCAGGATAATTGTGTGTCAAAATGATTTTGGAACCTGTGAAATGGAATTAGGAACGGAGCAACCAATAAAATCTCAATCGACCAGATACAAAGTGATTGTTCATAATAAATTAAACCCACAATCAAAACACAAGGATCGAATTGACTGTAACCACGGGCTGAACTAACTGGCTAGAATCACTCCTTCTTAATTTCCTTTCTGGGGGAGTGTGAATGAAAAAAGTAACAATGAAAACGAAATATGAAATTGTATATTATAAGCACTTGACTACATTGCACCATACCAATCCCTCTGTGAAGACAACTACTGTCTTGTGCATTTATGTGCATTGATGTGTTCTTACTGTCGTGGCAAACTGCTGTAAGGAACATGAGAGTGGGAGAGACCATAGAACCAGAAACATGGCCTGACGTTACCCCTGATTTTAATGGGGGATGGTCATTTTCTGTATTCTAACTCTATTGGTGAAACGCAACTGGACCGTCTGCTACCCTGTGCAACCATGCATTTAGCCAGAGTTGTGATAGCTTGCCGTGCTAATCATGCGTATGTGCATGTCAGGCACAATAGGCCTTGCATACGTTCATGTGTAAATTGTAAATAGCTGGAAATCCTAACTATCTAACTAGTCCAAATATGGACTTCCAGAAGAAGAGCGGATATCAAATAGTGTAATTGTGTACTGAAAGAGGTTTTAAATGCTTTATGCATTCGGAAAAAAAAACGAACACAAAACCAGTTTCCAGTTGCGTCTCCACACTCAAGTTCTGGAAGGTTTTTTCTTCTGTATAAATCTAGATGGGTTCTAGGTGGGAGGGTTTCTGAGTAACACCAGACCTGGTCATTCAGCGGGGTATCATTCAGTTCACTTGAAAGGTCTCAGAGCTTCCTGATCAAATAGTTCACTACAACATTTATCCCTCAGCTAAAGCAAATCTTAAGTCACTATACTCTATTTCCACAATTCATTAATTTTTACATCCAAAGATGTAAAGAAAGTAAATTAGTGTATGATATATTTTCCCCTTTTGGGTAGAATAAGTTTACCAAACACTGATGTTTTGGATCAGTTATAGTCAATACAAAATCTACTCAGAGCCACACAACACATCCCCAACTGTAAATCATTATACTTGTTAAAATCAGAATCAGATGTGATAATAATACTGAGGTGAAAACACATCTTATGTGAATTACAATACTGTTGAAGAATGAAAAACAATCAACAACATAGTTAATGTAACTGTACAAAAATGAATTGATGGCAATTACTCCTGTGCCTAAACAATTTCCCAGTCTCCTTCATTATGAAATGAGAGATTTAGAGATTAGAGAATTTTGGAGATGCCTTTAAAGTAAACAGACAGCTTTTGTCAAAGAGATGGCCATTGCTGTTGAAGATTGTTTTTAATTTTTAACATCAAGAAAATTATTTCAAGCGGCTAAAATATTTACACACACTCTGCCTAGCTTTACTACAGTTCCAACTAAATGACCAATGTCTGAATTAACATGGATACATGTTATAAATGCTTGGGTTAGATGAAAATGCCTGAAACTTCACCCCTGCTGGAAACCACCTAGGTCACCGGTGAACGAGCAAAGGTTACGTTTCTAGAGTTTTCATTTAACTCTCTTTTCCTTCATATGGTTGCAGCTGTTGAGTTCCGCCTAGAGTCTCACGATTATAAACAGAGCGGCACAGTATGGTATTAAATATTGTGCGTTAAAACGTATATGTCACTTACTAAACAGATCTAACAGGTTATAACTGATTGTCAGGTTATACTGTTCATGCTAGTATTACTGGATCCTGTAGGACAGTCTACAGGATATATAGTCTCATCACATTGGAGTTTCAAGTCATTTTAGTGAGATCTTTAATTGGGTTCACAGCTGTTTCTCTGTCGAGGGAGTACATGCAGTAATCATGCCATTCAAAGGTATGTTGGTTATCTGAAAAAAAATAATCCTTATTTTTTTTTTAATTTGTTTTATTAGTCTTTTTATACCCAATTGTCCCTGCTTATTCTCAAGTGGTGATTTGGAGAAGAAAAATGATTGTTTTTTGTATTTATTATTATTATTATTGATTATTATTATTATTACATTTTCAGAAGAGAAAAATTGTGAGACATAAAAGATGCAAAACTATTTTAAATACAAAAGTTTTTTTAAAAACCTTTACAATCTACGAGAGGTCTATTGGACGTGTTGTTTTTCTCCACCTCGGATGCAAAATGTGTGAATGTTGGGGAGTGATGATGGGTTTGGCACAGATAAATGTGGCTAGGTTTACACTGAGCAAAATTACTAAGTTCAAACACACTTAAAACAGCACTTGAATAACTATTTTAGATACTAAAGATACTACTTAAGAAATATATTTTCGCTTTGTCTACGGCAGTATTTTTCTGTATTGACCAAATGTTTGAGTAAAGCATTTTTTTTAACATTGCCAGGACTAGTGTGAGTTTTAGTTGTTCAGGGAGAGGGGAGGTCCTATGGTAGAAATAAGAATTGTTGAATTACACAAAAACATTCACAAAAGATTTTTCGGTGTAAACCTAGCCATATACCGTTACTTACATGGAATACCATTTTTTTTACACTGTGTAATCTTAAAGTGATGGCCACAAAAGGTTAAGTAGTATTTACTGATAACATCATTTCATTTTTCATTTTGCTTGTGTTTATAGAATATTGTTGTAGAAGTGAGTAATACTGTAAAAGAAACTATGTGTGCATTTCTAAATACTTCCCTTTATCTCCAGTCTTTGAATAGTAGTTAAACCAAGGATGTTTTAACATCTACAAACATTTTAACTTTATTACATGTATAATGCAACAGTAGATATTGTGACGTATTGTTAATGGCAGGACAGCAGTAGAAACATTGTGAAGTCATTCTAACATTGTGGTGATAACAGTAAAATTAAGTCCAGGCTTTTAATGTGTGTAATAGTATTTGGTAGTATTTGAATAGTATTTCTGTAGTAGTATTCTTATACAATTAACAAACAATGAAAGACTAACATGGCAGAACTGCAAAATGTTAGACAATGAAACACAGCACTACTATGACCTTTCGGTAGTTCTTTGTCGATTGTTTCTTTATGAGTTTTTTGTTGATTCTTTTTTTTCCTCTCTTTCTCAACTCTCTGTTTTCGATTTTTCCCTTTGTTAGGTGTTGTTAGGTAAAAAAACGACTTTTAACAAGAAAAATAACAAGTGCATGCCAGAATGTTAGGCTCTTTCTATATATTACAAGAGCAATTTTTTTGTGTTAGTTACGTACATTTACAAGGACAAAAAAAAAAAGAAAACAAGAAAAATAAAGGCGGGGTGGTGAGATGTGTGTGTTTTACAGGGAAACAAACTGACAAACATAATTGCATATTACCGTGAGAGGGTTAGAGATGCATCAGAACGCAAAAAAATGTAATCTGTTTAAAAAAAAAAGCACAATCATAGAATAGGAATGACGAAAACATTTGTGGGCCTACATTCATAATTGCCATTCTTTCTTTTTCTATATTTCTTCCTTTTTCTTTATTCCTATCTTCTTTCATTCTATAAACTAGTTTCCAAAAAAGTTGGGACGTGTGGTAAAATGCAAGGAAATAAAAACAGAATGCAATGATGAGCAAACCATTTAAACCCTATATTAAATAAAAAATAGTACAAAGACATTATATCAAATGTTGAACCAGATAAATGTTATTGTTCATATGCCCATTTTGAATTTGATGCCAGCCACTAGTTTAGATAAAGTTAAGACATTTTTATTACTGCATTGCATCTTCTCTTCTTTTAACAATACTTTGTAAGCATTTGAGAACTGAGGAGACCTTGGTTGATATAGGACTTCAGCTGCTCAACAATTCAGGGTCTCCTGTGTTATTTTATTCATTTCATAATGCGCCAAATGTTCTCAAATGGTGGCAGGTTTGGACTGCAGGCAGACTAGTTAAGCACCCTGACTTTTGCTATGGAGCCATACTTTTTTAATAGGTGTAGAATGTGGTTCGGCATTGTCTTGCTGAAATAAGCAAGGCATTCCCTGACAAAATGTTGTATAGGTGGCAGCCCTTCTTTCTCCAAAACCAGTATATGTTGTTCAGTGTTAATATTGCCTTCACAGATATGCAAGTCACCCATGCCATGTGCACTAATGCACCCCCATACCATCATGTTGGCTTTTGAACGGTGCAGTGATAACAAGCCGGATGGTCTTTTTCCTTTTAAGCCCATGTCCATGATTCCCAAAGTCATAACTTTAGCACAGGCACCTGTATTTCAGTGGTATAGGCAATGCTGGATACTCAGTTTACATGTGGTAGAGCACTGAGTAAGAAAAGGTCACAAGGTCAGGAAGCTATGGAAAACCTGATTGAAATGTTCTAATATAGGTGGCATCTATTTAATTGGGTTTTGGGTTACGCAACACCCCTCCCACTTCCCCCCCCACACACAGACATACGCAGTCACTAACACATACAGACATTCTGGGGTTATGGCCTTGACGAAGCCATTATTAAACAATCAATGTTTGATGCAAAATTAGAGTTGGTCAATACACTGCAACACAATGACACAATTACAATATTGGACAAACTGGAACAAGGTTATAACACGTCAAAAAATTGTACAAGGTTTTGTTGTTGGTAGGGTGCAAAATTGTATGGAAATCCCAGTAACCACCCAGCCACTTTGCATATTCAAAAGTCAGAACGACTTTTGTTTAGCAGGAAAATCAGAGCGGGCGTGCGTGCCTGTCTTCTCTCTGCCCACATGGAAATAAACAAATCTCCCCCCCGCCGCCCCCTCCCCTGAAAAAAAACAAAAACAAAGCTCAGAGATAATTACTGTGGGTAGATTAGGGACGGAGGGAGACATTTTGTGTTATGAGTTGGGGTTTTTCCAGGTCCCTAGCGTGCGTGTGTATGCGTGTTAGTCACGTGTACGGCTGCTAGGGCTCTTACTAATGCCTCTGTGACATGACACATGGGTTTCTCTCGCTCTCCTGCTTCGGTCCGGTATATAATTCCTCTCAGTATCTTGTCTTTATTCAAAACAGATCGACACGCACCTCCACATTTTCTAACACTTTCAGATGAGACAGCGGCATGTGAGGAAAGTGGGCACTTGCTTTTAACTCGGAATGGTAACGGCTAATGAAAAGCGTTCCAGAGGGTGGCCCTGCTGAGGTTGTGGGCAGATTTATTAAGAACAACAAAACGCTTGAGTGAATATTTGATCTGATACACCCTGATTTGCTCCTACGCACCTGTAAGGAGATGGGGGAGTAACGGAAAACCAGTGAAAGAAAGTAAAGAAAAACGCTAAAAGTAGAAAGACATTATTGAAAACAAATAATGGGGACCAAGAAAATCAAAAGAGGGTGGTCAGGAGTTTTTGGTCAGGGGTAGCCACGCTAGACTAGAGGTTTATTTCTGGTAACAACAAATGGTTGTCCATGACTGACAGATGGGTCAGAACAGGGTTGCTCCTTGGGTCCCAGCTGACCACACCTGCCATTGAAAATGACCCCACATGGCCTCAGCCTCGCAGGGAGCGGCAGACAGACAGCACCATACCACCACCCTGGATCCAGGGCTTCATCCAGTGGAGCGTTTGTTTGGCTGAGGCCATTGTTTTCTTCCTGCAATTAGCAACGGGCATTCCCCATTCTGTTTGAGGTTTTAATTGGGCCAGACCACTCAGAGGACGCTGATACTCACACACACACACACACACACACACACACACTGAGCTGTACTCTGACTAGGACAAGAATCAAGAATTCCGGGGTATTTGTGGCCTAATGAGGTGGAATGGAGGTGAACGGCGGAAGATAGAGGCCACTTTTCATGTGTGTGTAGTCCACGAGTGGAGAAGATAGAGGCCACTTTTCATGTGTGTGTAGTCCACGAGTGGAGAAGATAGAGGCCACTTTTCATGTGTGTGTAGTCCACGAGTGGAGAAGATAGAGGCCACTTTTCATGTGTGTGTAGTCCACGAGTGGAGAAGATAGAGGCCACTTTTCATGTGTGTGTAGTCCACGAGTGGAGAAGATAGAGAAAACGTTAGCGTTTTCAATACATATGCATTTTTAAATTAGTTTTGTTCTCATGTGTTGTTTTACCGTAGTATAACATTTCTTCTAGTCAGACATGGGCATATTGGCTATATGCATTTGCATTTCTAAGAGGAGAATCTCCTACAATTTGGGTCCAATATTCCTAATTTTAGGTATCAGCAAAAAATGTAAAGGTTCCATTGGCTACAATATTAATTAATTAATCTTCATTTAACAAGAAAATGGTGTCTACCACATGATTAGGTGTCTAATGGTGTCTACCAATGATTTAACATTGTGCTTCAATGCAGCTTTTGATCTAAAACTGTTATGACGTACCTGATTGTTACAACTCATTATGTACTTAGACAACTTCAGCCCCTCAACAGATCAGCTTTCAAGAACTATTTTCTATCAAATCTTATTAAATAATATACTGTACAGTTAAGGCACATAAAAAGCCAACCATCAGTGAATAAGGCAAAATAATTTGAACTTAAACCAGAATGAATCCATTAGGCAGCACTAATGTTCTGCTTTGTCCATCACGAGACTCTAAAGGAATCATAAACATAAACACAATACAAACACAAAATACCTCATCCCATCAGCTCATCCGCATTCAAGCTTTCTTCACAGAGAGTTAAATAGATAAACAATTATGCAATTGTTGCAGTTTGATAATTCCAAGCAAGCAACCTAATCGTAAAAACAGTTCACTAGCAGCCTATTTTGTTAAGTGTTATATGAATGAAACATAATGACTTTGCTTGAAAGTAAGATACATTTGATATTCACATTGGGCTTCCAGACATTGTTATAAGCAAAAAGTAGCAGAAATCAAATGATGAATAATTGCCACTGTTATTGTCTAAACTAAAGCCTACAACCATTATAAGTTGACAAGCCCTTTCTAACTTAGCATCTGTAGCAAGATTATCATCCTTAATGATAAGTAAAATCACAGAAACCTCACCTCAAGTTTAAACCAAAAGTACAGTAATGTGCAAAAGTATTTTTAGATGGTGTTTATTTGTTCACAATAATCAATGACAATAATACATGTTATATTCATGTATTTATAGAGAATATATATATATTAAATTAAAACACTTACTACCCAAATAAATGGCATTCATTTTCAGGTGCCTAAGACTTTGGCTCAGTTCTCTATATATTTAACATCATCCCCAACATCTTGTCAACATGTATCCCCAAATGTTGGCTTCTATCTTATACCAATCTCTCTTTAGAGACAGAAAACAATGCCGCCTAGTGGAACCAAGGGTATATTTATTACAAATGTGTCAATATGAATCCCCCTGCTTGCCAAATCATGACAGATCTTTATCATTGTCTCTCTCCCTAGAGGGGAGAATTCACTCACTGAGCATCTCTGAATAATCATATTTAGCCTATAGTAATCTGTGAGAGGTATATACTTTTACTTCAACCTAAATATGTGTAAGACAACGGACCAAAGCTCTGTCCAGTTCAACCCAGTGCAGTTGCAGATTTAAATAGTACAGAGCCATTAAACTAATTACCAGGTCTTACCTTTGCTAGTATTGGTATGGAAAGTAACCAACAGGGAGTTAATAGCAAGTTCACTAACAATGCGTTATTTTGTTAACGCATTGTTAGTAATTAATAGTAATAGTAATATATGCTTTTTCCCCACTATTAGTAGTTTTTATGTATGATTTAAATTGTAACAATAACCTTGATCTAGGGATAATCTTACATGTCCTTATTTTTACATTCAATGTGCTTGATCTCCAAAACATATTTTAACATTTTGTTTCAATACAAATTAATACATATTTGTTGTCATATTTGACTGACCTTCAGCAATATACGTTTTGCCATTCACAACATCCAAGGAAATCCCTCTAATGGAGGATGGAAACACTCAATAGAAGATCTCCACGTTTAAGGCTGATAGCATTAGGCTAAGGTTAGGTAGTAACTCTGAGTGGTTAAGTTAAGGGTTAAGTTTAGGTATTAATTCTGCCTGGTCAAGTTAAGGATGCAGGATTTGGAAGGGCTTAAGACGGGTGGCTTAACACCTTAACAGACTGGCAGTGGATTTAAATGTAATAGCATTCACCATTTCTCCTAGTGAACTGTTTTCCTTACCTGGAGAAAAAATTAATTTATAAAGGATTATTTGGTTCACGGGTTGGAAATAGAATCTTGATTAGGGTCTCAGGCTGGAGCGGGTCCATTTTGGTCCATTTTACAGATATTGTACATCCAAAAGACACATAGATCTGCCTATTCTAAGGGGGTCTAAACCATGTTGCCATAGCAACAGCACACAGACGGATCCTCTTCTAGAATTACACTCGGGGTGTATCTAAGGTGACAAGCTCATCAGTTCACTAGGCAGCAGGCACGGTAACATTTCCTGTTAAGACAAATTTCAAATACTCAAGTGAACATTAAATCAAGTGAACATTTTCATTAACGATGCAAAGGTCACTGAATGTACGGACAGTCAAGGGTACAGACTTTTCAATCTGAATGGCTAGGCTACAGCAATTGAAAAATACCTTGACAACTCCTTCTCCTTTTCTTTGACAGACCTTTGGCAACCTGAGTTTGCGGCCAAAAACTAAAGATAAAAGTATAACAACATCTGCATGTAGACTATTGGACACTATCTAAGTGTGTTGGGATAGGTTTTTACTTCTGGAACTTTTCTGTAAAAGTGTACCTCAAGTAGCATTTGGAGGTGGAACCCACTTCGTACCTCCCTCTGGGGAACATAAAACATAACAAACATAGAGAACAATTATAGATTTAAATTTTAGCTGATCGAAATGTGTTATCGGCTAAAAATATATATATTTTTTATAATTCTAGTGTACAATAAGCATATGCAATTTGACATGTACAATATAGACTGGGAGATGAGGCAACAACCCAGAATGCACTGCAATGCGAAGTGCTTTGTGGTAGGTTATGCTCAAAGTATATCTATTATTAGGTTATTGTCTTAGATGTGTAACTTCTTTCCATACCTCAAAGGTTTTATAAATAGTACTAGACAACCGTGTTTCGACACACTGGCACACACAAACACACACACACAAGTATCGTTATTATGAAAGTGACTAAAAGTACAATTGTTTTGCAGATCAGAAAACAGTATAAACATGTTATATCCATAGTCTTAAGCAATAAAATGCCTTCTTTATTTCATTTATTCTAATTCTCACACTGCATGTCTTGTATTTTTCCATCCTGCACACACGTATTTACACACACACACACACACACACTGTGTGAGCAATATGTCACATGAATTTAAAACCCCCTAGCTGCTGTAAACCCCGGATGCCATCGAATAACCCCACCCCCCCACCCCCCTCCCACCGCAACAAACACACACACACCCACATACCCCAAGGTTGGTTGTACAATACCACAGTGTGTGCGTGTGTGTGTCAGGACCAGACAATATCCCAGTGGAATTTTCCTTTCCTTCTCCCTCCCTCTCCTCATCAACCTCTCCCTCCCCCTTCCAATTTGGTTACGGGGGAGGGGCGGAGTGCTGATTGGACAGGGTCATGGTAAAAGGAGGGGTGTCGTGGGGAGCGCATGTGTGTGCGCATGCATGTAATAGGCCGTGTGTGTGTGTGTGTGTGTGTGTGGCGCACGAGGCACGCTGGCACAGTTATCCCAGCTGGCAGGGTCCCTCCGAGCCGCTTGGCTTCCATACCAGGCACATGCCTCAGCATCACAGATGAGGGTGGGAGAGAGGGAGGAGGTGGGACAGAGGGAGGAGGACTGAAGACGAGAGGCAGGAGGAGAGAGCGCGATGAGGGTGAAGCACAGAGGAAAGTAGGGAGAGTCGAGAGAGGAAGGTGAGGAGGAGGGATGAGAGATGCGAGTGGAGAGAGACCCAAGAGGAGATTGGAGGAGGGAAGGATGAATGAGAGAGGAGAGGAGGAGGCAGGAGGATGAGAGACAAGAGGGAGGAGAACGGAAATGAGAGAGGAAGAAGGGCAAGAGAGGAAGGGTAAAGGAGAGGGAGTAGTAGGACAAAAGGATAACGGGGACATGCCACAGCACTGGAGAGGAGGAGGAGGCGGACAGAGGAGAGAGGAGGAGTGTTATATGAGTGAAGGCTTATGTAACAAGGTCCGGCAGCCTGCTGTCTCCCCATCACCCTCAACGCACCCACCCTCCACCCACCGCACCCACCCCCCACCCTCACTTTTGGGTCACGTACACACACACACATGTGCAGACACACACACACACACACACAAGCGTGCACGGCAGTACAGAATAAGCGTCCCTATCTCCCAGATGCCAACACAGCTAATTATAAACCCAGACAGCTAAGTTACTGCAACAGGATCGTTCATAATGCGCGCAGAGATACCGTACCCTCGCATTGTGCCAACCGCGAGCACGCGTCACCAAGCTGAAGCACCCCTCTTCAGATGTAGGACCCCCACCCCCCGACTGGAGGCTTAGAACCGGGATGGACAGATGGAGGAGGTGTGTGGGGGGGGGGAGACGTCGACATGGGAGGGCTGGAGGGACGGATGTGGGTGTGGAGGTAGAAAGGGAAGACGAAAGGTGAACAAAGAGACTGAGAGGGAGGTGAGCAGGGGGGGAAGGTCATCAGTGAATACCAACAGAGGGACCTATGCTAACCGCGTCCCGGTATGAACTATGAGCCATTAAAACATCTGGGGGAAAAGTAAGACTTGAACGGGCCGTTTGTTCGAATCAAAGCGGGAGAGAAACAGAGTCCCGCGAAGGTGAATTCAAAAGAATCAGATGAGAGTTTCCAAAAAATCACCAAGAAACGTAATTAAAAGCCGACCACAGTGATTGGAAGCCATTCCTTAAACCCTTCTCCTTGGTTGAGCCTACAAATGAGTGTGGAGCCGGTAGAACAAGTAAAGTAGACCAAGCTGTCATGGTCAAGGCATCTTGACTCAATTGTTGCAAATATGGTCAGAGGTCTGCCTGTTGTAAAGAGATCCTTAACATTCTTTGCACCACTATAAACCAGACATTCAAGCCCTGCGGGCCCATCTTATCTTGTCTATTGCCCAGTCAGCTGGTCCCAGAAAGGAGACGAGTCGTTTCCTTCACTCAGGATTATTCAGGACTCCCCTTGATAATGTAAGAAATAATAAGGTGTTCAAAATAACAAAATTTTCAGCGTCAGCTGTTGATGTTTAGACATTGGTAAAGAGGGTGGTAAAAACGAAATGGTAAATATAATTTAGCAAATAGACTACAGATTGTGTTGAATAGCCTGAAGCAAATTCAAGGTAGACTGATAATAAATAGATTGGAATAAATAAACTGGAAAATGGACTAGTAAATATACATATTGAAATATATTTTGCGGTGAGGCTGTAAATAACAGTAAACAGGCTGTGGTATATGTTAGCTACACATCAAAAAGTTGGGTCGGGGAAACAAAAGACTGGAAAGGTTGTGTAATGCAAAAAACCCTGGTGAAACATCTCACAACTAATTAGGTTATTGGGCAACCGGTCAGTAACATGATTTTGTATAAGCAGAGCAACCCAGGGAGGATGAGTCTATCAGAGGTAAAGACGGGGAGGGGATCACCTCTCTGTGAAAGACTGTGGGGGCAAATAGCAAAACTATTTATGAATAACGTTTTCACAACATAAAATTGCTAAGAGTTTGGGGACCTTATCAACAGCCGTGGCCAACAGTTTTGAGAATGACGG
This sequence comes from Novumbra hubbsi, assembly GCA_016801125.1. Taxonomy (NCBI): domain Eukaryota; kingdom Metazoa; phylum Chordata; class Actinopteri; order Esociformes; family Umbridae; genus Novumbra; species Novumbra hubbsi. The sequence goes on along the minus strand of JACXGK010002199.1, from coordinate 7,643 downwards.
TAGGGGTTTACACAATGTTTGCTGCTGCAGTTTTTAGATATTTTTGTCAGATGTAACTATGGTATACTGAAGTATAATTACAAGCATTTCACCAAAGGCTTTAATGGAAAATTACATTAAGTACATGCAAAGAGTCAATATTTGCTGTATTGACCCTTCTTCTTCAAGACCTTTGCAATTCGCCCTGGCATGCTGTCAATTTACTTCTGGGCCACATCCTGACTGATGGCAGCCCATTCTTGCATAATCAATGCTTGGAGTTGGTCAGAATTTGTGGGTTTTGGTTTGTCCACCCGACTGTTGAGGATTGTCCACAAGTTCTGAATGGGATTATGGTCTTGGGAGTTTCCTGACCATGGACCCAAAAAGTCAATGTTTTGTTCCCTGAGCCACTTTGTTATCTCTTTTGCCTTATGTTAAGTTGCTCCATTATGCTGGAAAAGGCATTGTTCATCACCAAACTGTTCTTGGATTATTTGGAAAAGCTGCTATTGGAGCAGTGGTTCTTAACCCATTCCTTAGGGGACCCCAGCCAATCCGGGTATTTGAACTACCCTTTAGCTAGCACACATAATCCTAAAACCCTTGATTAGTGTTAGTGATCTGCTGTGCTTGTTCAGGGCTGCAGCTAAGATGTGGAATGTCTGGGGTTTCATGAGGAATGGGTTAAGAGCCACTGTTTTGGAGGAGGTTTTGGTACCATTCTTTATTCATGGGTGTGTTCTTAGGCAAAATTGCGAGTGAGCCCACTCCCTTGGCTAAGAAGCAACCCCACACATGAATGGTCTCTGGATACTTTACTGTTGGCATGACACAGGGCTGATGGTAGCGGACTGATGGTAGAGCTCACCTTTTCTTTTCCGGACACTCAATCAGCATGACAGAGTGATCTCCAGCCTTCAGTCCTCATCACTCACCTGTGTTAACGAGAGGTTCACTGACATGATGTCAGCTGGTTCTTTTTTTTCTGGCAGGGCTGAAATGCAGTGGAGGTGCTTTTTAATTGCAATTCATCTGATCACTCTTCATGACATTCTAGGGTATTTGAAAATTGCCATCATAAAATCTGAGGTAGAAGACTTTGTAAACATTTATATTTGTATAATTCTCAAAACATTTGGCCACGGCTGTACAGTACATAATACCATTAAAGCATTCAGATATTCTGGATCAATCTCTGTATGCAAGAGACAAGACCGGAAACCAACATTGGATGGACGTGATCTTCAGGCCCTTATAAACAGATTACTATTCTGTGGTGGAAATCACTGCATGGGCTCAGAAACACTTTAGAGAACCCCTGTCTGCGACCACAGTACACCACTGCCTCCGCAAATGCAAATAAAAAAATTAAAGCAGACACCACATATAAACAAAATCCAGAATCCTGCCTTCTCTGGGCCCAAGCTCATTTAAGATGCTGAGGCAAAGTGGAAAACTGTCCTGTGGTCTGACAAATAAACATATTGGGAATCATGGACATCCAGGCTAAAGAGAAGAGGGACCATCTGGCTTGTTATCAGCGCACAGTTCAGAAGCCAGCATGCGTGATGGTATGGGGGTGCATAATGCGCATGACTTGCACATCCTCGAAGGTACCATTAATGGAGAACAATATATACAGGTTTTGGAGCAAGAAATGCTGCCATCCAGACAACATCTTTTCAGGGAAGCCATTGCTTAATTCAGCAAGACAATGCCGAACCAAATTCTGCACTTATTACAACAACATGGCTCCAGAGTAAAAGAGGTACTGGGTACTAAACTGGCCTGTCTGCAGACCTGTCACCCATTGAAAAGATTTGGGGCATTATGAAACCAGAAATACAACAAAGTAGCCCATTAACTGTTGTGCAGAAGAAACAAGCAAGAATGGTCATACATTTCACTTGAACTGTAGAAATTGGTCTCTTCAGATCCAAAAAGAGTATTGATAAAAGAACGGGCATGTTTACCACAAAAACACAGTGGTGAACGTGCCTCAGTCCCTACTTATTTAAAACGTGTTGCTGGCATCATATTCAAAATGAGCATGTAAACAATAACATTTCTTATTTAAAAATGTTTATGTCTTGTTTTTGTACTAATTTCAATTAAACATAGGGATAAATGGTTTGCACATCATTGCATTCTGTTTTTAATTGCATCTTATACAACCTTTTTGGAAACAGGGTTAGTAATTGGGTTGTGTATTGATGAAATTGACTAATGTAGTGTCTGGCCTATTCTTAGCCTAGAAAAAAAGGAAAGTGCAGTCAGTGCATAGCTGTAACGAGAACTTTCTCAATAATTCAACCATTTACTTAACTAACCAGCCAATGAAACCAAATCACTTACAAGCGACCAATACTTTTACAACAGTATTGATGATACTGGAAATGCTCCCATGTGATTTGCCAAGCATCCTGGAATATATTGTATACTACTGAGCCAATTCAGTCTATTAGATGATTTGCAGTTATTTCATTTGGTTACTTTTGAACAATGCAGGGTTTCATATAAAATGTAAATGTGGGCAAAAATATTGGCAAGAGAACCTACCAGTAATAGCCTTGTCAAAAACAAAAAACAGAGGCTTTCTGTAAGTGGTACCTTGAATTTATATACAGCAAAACATGAAAGAGGGGAAAGAGAGACGGCATTTGGGGTGAATCTAGACATTACACACAAGCTCACAAATTAACCCTTGTGCTATGATGGTAAAAGGGAAACAGATTTAGTGCTTCAGCCTTGTCTTATAGTCAGCCATCTGTCTTGTACAAGCGTGTGTGTGTGATTGTGTGTGCGCATTTGCGTGCATGCTGACAAATGGGGGAGGGGAGCAGAAAGGTCTAAAAGAGGAGAGATGGGCAGGGGATAAATAAAGTGAGTGGAGGGGGAGGTGGGCGGAAGGCACAACAAGGAGAGGGGAGAAAGGGTAGAAACGGGGGGTAGGGTGAGGAGGGGTGTGGCGTGAATGAGCTCATTCATCAATAATGACTAGCCAGTGCGAGTACTGTCCGGCTTCTCAACACCCTTCACTTTCACGCGTTTCGGGACGCCACACCGTTTTCTAGTCTTGCGGCAACAACGGCAAGTGAGAGGGAGAGGCCCCGGGAGACAAAGAGAAACCGCGAGAGAAAGAGAGTGAGAGAGAGCATTTGGTTCGGCTGCGTTTCTGGCGACTTCATGGTGCATACTTTGCACAAGGCTTTTCAGATACGGATTCATCACCGTGGGTTGTCTGGTTGCGCAGAGATGTGTGTCTGGAGGCCTTGGCCCGTGTTCACTCAGTGAGGAGCCCCCACCCCCTTTACTGCTTAATTCTTTATGATCAAAAGGCAATACTGATCCTAGTACAGCACTCGGAGGCACTATGCAGGGAAACAAGACATCATCTTATTCACAGCAAACAAGAAGAATGGAAACGAAACGTTGGCGGAACGTGGGGCGGAAAGTCGCCTCGTCTCGACTGTCCACCTCGTCGTTACATAACCTTGACACCCTGGCCTTGCAACATGATTGGTCGCTGCTCCCCGGCCCCGTGAGCTCATTAGCAGCCGGTTGAATCACAGACGCACGCACGCACAGACGCACGCACAGACGCACGCACAGACGCACGCACAGACGCACGCACAGACGCACGCACAGACGCACGCACGCGTATTTAAGATGGACCCGAACACATCAACGGAGAGTTCAATATCTGATCAATCTCAGTACCAAGAACACGACAACTCATCAAGGAGCTGAAGGCCAAATCAGATAGTAAGCCCCCTAGCTAGGGTCCTAAATGTCACCCAGTTCCCTAGCAGTGCAACAGCCTACAGGGCTCCTGTTAAATGTAGAACACTACACAGGACATAGGGTGCTGTATTGGAAGGCAAGGCTGCAGGCATCTACATCTCTAATCTGCAGTGAGCTATGAAAAGCTATAAATACTCCCTCTATGTGAATTTTTACCTACAAACATCACCTCTGTGGTCGAAACCTGGGTTACTTACAAATACTTAGACACGACTCGGCAGACCACGCTACTCTTGGTGTATTAAAGCAATACAACAAGGCAATAGTTGCAAACCCGTTCTAGGCGACTGGAACGGTTTAAAATACTTGCTGAACCTGCTGTAACACACCACCGACAACGCATGCAGCTGCTGCCACTGCTAGCCATGATGCAGCCTCTTCTGCCCTCTGCTGGTGAGAGCTTTGATGTGCGCCCCCTTTTTCATGCTAGGAATATTCATGTGATTAAGATTGAATGGAGCATGTGCACGCGTCCGGTGGGAGAAAGGAGCGGCAGTGTGCACATGCTCAGACTCACACACACACACACACACACTCTGCCTTTATCTCCTCAATTGACAAAACAGCTTTCCTCTTAGAACCCTTTATAAAAAACGACAATCATTACGTTACGTTCGTTATAAGCGGAGACTGAGGGATACATCTCTAATGAACTAAATAAGTTCTGCAAAAATCAACGGGCATGCTTCATCATTTAGTTGACCGTGGCGGAGCAGAATCAAGAGACCCGTGGCTGCATTGTACTGATGGTATTCAGATAAATAGAAAACAAAGGTTTTCAGTGTATCCATGATGTTGTTTCATGTTTTAGTGTGCGTGGGTGGTATCTTGAAAGTAGTGGAAATACCCACTTAACCGATTAACGGGGGTATTATGTAAGATTAAACAAAAGTTTAAGATACGACAAGAACAGCAGCTCTATAGCTCCTCACTTCACTTCCTGTTATATTCTCTGAGTGGGTAAGTAAGTAAGAATTATGAAAGGATGTTAGGCTGAAAGTGTGCGGAAGGAGGAAGCTGAGAGTTGTTACTCAGAGAAAGTCGCTGTGTGGAAACAAAACGACGGAATGACCAAATGAAAATTAGTACAATGGAGTGAAAACAGAGTCGAAAAATATTAATAAACTCTAAATAATAGCAAAACAACAGGAAGTGAGGAAAAGACAACTAAACTTTGCTTCAGATATCAGAGAGATGAGGAAACGCTGTGTGGGCACTTTTCTGATCCTTGCCCTGCTACAAACAGGTGGGTTAGATTACTTGTCATGGAAGACAGATTTCTTTGAAACATAGTTGAAAACTGAATACTGTCATCAGCCCTACAAAGAAATATGGTTATGCATTTTGTTTGAGGACAAATATTTATTTCCATAATGATCCTCCATAAAGAATACAAGTGTTCATTGAATTAGCATGGTTATACAGTACAACAACCTAGTTGAACCGTGTAAGGTAGAGTAACGCATACTTAAAAGTGCCAGGTCTGAGACTGTTATCAGTAACGGAATTTTTGGGTTACCCAAGGTGTATTGCATGATTACATTTATTGAGAAAATGATATTGCCCCTTACATTGCAGTTATATATAGGGTTGGCAGTGGGCTAGTTTTGAATGTTTTGTGTTTTTGCTTTTTAGAAATGTTTGTGTAGACATGCTGTTCTATTCCAAATCAATGTCTTACTGCACGAGCCAGGTGCACTTGAACATAATCTCATCAATAGATGACCGAACAGATGATTCAGATCAGAACACTTTTGTCCTTCAGTGGTAATGAATTAGAAAACCCTGAAACTATGAAGCCTAATATTTTTATGGGTTCCTTGTCAAGGAAGACTGATTAAGGCCACTTCTTTTGATCATGGCAAAGAAATGCTGCGAACATTGATCACAAAAGGGAGAAAAGGGGTATTTGGCCAAAAAAAGGCTATTTGGATGAAAAAAAAAAGAGATCAATATCATATCTTATTTTTTTAGATATTCTTTTGTGAGATGTTTGACATATCTCAATAGTTCAGCAGTGGAAGAGCACACATTTTATCACGATGTGTCTGTTGGTTCTGTGGAAACACGTTTCTTTCTAAAATTATGTAATTCTCAGTGGCTGTTCAACGAGTTCCAAAAAGAGTAATCAATAATCAGTTGAGGCTGAGATTTTTATTAAGAGCAGGAAATGAGAATCCAGGAGGAAAATGTACGGAGAATTGTAGCGATTCACTGGTTAAAAGACAAATAGTACAGCTTGTAAGTAACTTGCTTATTAATGTCCAAAATCAATATTTGGAAATAAAGTACTTAAATCATTATAGCAAGTTATTATAGCAAGTTGTTTATCTAAACACAACACTTAATTAAAAAGAGACACAAACGGAAAAAATATTTGCATGAATATTTAGCGTTTGTGTCAAGTCAAGGCCATATGATATTACTGGGAGCAAGTTTTTACCTAAAATATTGGAAAATAATTAAGCATCATAAGTACCCAGTTGAACAACCATTCAAAACGACGTTAAGTTAGGCCGAAAAAAGAGTTAAGTAGTAGTGAAACTCATGTCTGTGCAGACATCAATGAAAGGTCAAATATATCAGTGGCCTTTTGTGTGTGGATTACAACAAAGCGTTTTGTCACAAAACACAACATGTAGGCGTCCAACCCTGCAACAGCACGAACATCAACACACGGCAACATGAACACGGGTACGCTTATGGGTAACGTAGCCCCAAATAACGTATTAAAAAAACGATCATATATACTGTATACTGTTGAAACCAATTGTTTCCCCCCGAGTCCGTTTGGAGAAGATCAAGTCGACACATGTCTGTTCGTTTGCAATATTCTTTATTCAGCAGATAATTATCCGGAGATCAGTTCCACACAACCTGCAGAAAAGATCTGATCTTGGGTAGTCTCACATCAGTATAAAAAGAGTGCAGGAGACAAGGCGTAGCAAGCATTGTTCCAATCAGATTCAATAGTTCTTATTTTGTCTCCTTATTTGGCTCTGTTTCTAGGGTGTTCTAATGCTCTATATGATACTTAATGCTTTACGTATGGGTGTGTGTGTCTGTCCGGTGTCTCACCGTCTAGGGTCAAAAGGACGCCTCTGTCTCTTCGTTTCCTCTGATATATGTGTCTCCTGTTCAGCCAGGAGAGTCAGTGAGTGTATTTGTGTAAGCGTGCATCTTGAGAGAAATGGCCTTTATTAATCTCAGGCATGTTGCTAGTCTAGTTTCAGTGTAAATAATTCCACAAATCCCCCTTTTGATCTCGTCTCCGAGATCAACCGAATTCACCTTCCAGCACCTGGGGAGCCGAGGGCAACAGGGGCCGCATCATGTGGGGTTCATTCTCTCCCCCTTTTCCCTGATACATAATTTCCCCAAGTGTCTTTCCTTATTTCTACAAACCCCTTTTTTCTTATATCAGCTAATCAAACCTACAAAATCATTTACATTCTAGTTTTGACCTCCCGCTCCATCTCAACCCTTCGGTAGCAACCTCTATCCCAAGACATGGTCTAGTCTAAATTCATCTGAGAAGTTACTCCCCTGTCCTCCCCCTTCACCTGGCACATTGTCCTTTTGTTGTTCTTGTTCATTCACATACTGACCCAAAGGCCTCTCTGCCTTGGTCCTGATTTCCAAAAACAGTCTCATTTTGTTCCGTAGTGAGCCACTCTGTGCCTCAGATCTGTTGAGGGTCAGGCCTTCTGCCTTCTCCCTGAAACATTGTGTATGTGCCTTGAATCGGGTTCTGGAACCCGGAAGGTGCCGAAGGGAAAGGTTCTGGAGGTTATACTTCCTCATGTTGGTCCACATTGTCCCCATGCCTTGAGCTAGAGGTTTGCAACACCATCCGT
>JACXGK010002198.1:0-57694 GCA_016801125.1 Novumbra hubbsi | reverse complement strand
CAATGAAATAAAACCAAAAACAACCCTATTCTTCCCTGTTCCTTACCTGCCTAACAAACTATAACCTGCCGCACCTCTAACCTACCTGCTACAAGAAACAGTGGGTGACACCCGCTCGTATCTAACCTAATGTGTTTAACAGTGGTTATCTACGGGCATGTGTAAACCCCAGGGTATCTTACCTGACCCTTCTCCAAAGACAAACAGGTAGTACAGGTAGTACACAGGTAGTACACATAATAGAGGAGTGCAGTAGAAACAGAAACAATAACTAACATAGGAGAGCAAAAGTGTAGCCTCTCCAGCCTCTCCCAGGGGCTGAGCAAACACAATCTTCTCTTCTTTATAGTATGACTTCTTAATTGGACACAGGTGTGGCCGCTTCAGTGGCCCAGTAGCTCCTCCCATCTCGTTATCTGCAAACAAACCAGACTCACCACCACCACACAAACACCCAATCAGGCTCTCACACCCACAACACAACCTCATAAACAAAGTGGAACGTAACAGAGACAATTCTCAATATACAAACTGCCTCTCCAAACACTATAATTTCGGTCTTCTTATTCTCATAGAGTTTTAAACAAGCACGCGTGGGATTGTAAATATATTTTAATGTACTATATTGTGTTAAAACTGACCCCTTAAGAATCTCTGGTAAATTGCAAGTTAATGTTTCTAAAGATTTGGCTTCGTATCCTTGGTAATTTCTTACAAGCTTCAACGTTATTATTATACATTTTAACATCTAAGTTCTAACAACTTAGCTAAACTCCAAAGAGTAAAACTGACGCCTCTCTAGCTTACATTTTCATTTTTGATGTCTGGGCAACACGACGCAAGGTAAAAACAGCGCCCTATCCAAATAAAAGGAGCGCATCTAGCCATCAGGCGCCAAGATGTCGCTACCAAAGAAAGGGATGGGTAAACACGACACCCAGGTGGGGATGACAAACCAACCTTATCACCACGACGCCTGTTGAGGTGGGGAACCCCTCCAGCGTTTGCCAGGCGACAAAATGTCGCCACCAAGGAAAGGGGTGGGTAGGGGGGGAACCCATGCTATCATGGGTGTGCCAGGCGACAAGATGTCGCCACCGAGGAAAGGGGGGCGAGCACACACGCATTTATAATATTAAAACACACACACACATACACGCACGCACATGCACACACGCCCCGGGGGACAACCCCACCCCCTTATGTCCCGCCTCCCCGAACCGGAAGCACCTGTCAAAAAAAAGTTTGATTTGCCGTATACTACTCCTCTCTCCCACCCCTCTGTCTCATCAAAAGTAGTACACTTTGTAGGGAATAATGTGTGAAATGAGACGCATCCCTGGACTTCTGACTTCTGTTCAGTTCATGACTCCCACATTCCACATAATTCCTGGAATGCACAACACATTGCACAGACAACCAAGACTACGATTTAAGGTAATATTGGACTCTAGAACTAAAGCCTTAACACCTGTTGATTCAAAAGCCACAACAGGTTAGAATTCAAACCAGCCACCTTGTCTGTCTTCATGGCTTTTGAATGAATTTGAAGTACACGTTTAGAATACCAACCAAACGTACCTGTCACGTCCATAGTGTGAGGCGAAACCAAACGCAGACATTTTGAAATGAAAGGCAAATTTTATCCAGAAACAAAGAGACAAACTAACACGAATTGTAAACGCAAAAATGAAAGGTGCTGAATGAAACAGCAAAACATATAAGCGACTTACAAATAACGTGCAGAGTATCCACAGTGAATTGGAATTAAACAAAACAAGAACGTGAACGTTGTGAAACAGAAACACAAACAATAAACCACACCCGAGTGTGGAAAAACCCTAAACTAAATAGGCTCCCCAATCAGAGACAACTGATCACAGCTGCTCAGACTGGGGAGCCCACAGTGCCACAGAGATGGCTAGAGGCCTCTCTGTGTGTCATGTCCTGACTGTAAGCCCCAAAGCATAGAGAATGCTAGGGGCCCCAAGCCAGGACATGACAGTACCCAGCAAAATATGATTGAGTTGCAATCCAAAACACATGAGTGTCTGAAAATGTTGATGAGAACCATTATATAATTCCTTTATTTTTCTGTATTTTTTTTGACCTAGTCATAAGAGCATGGTACATAATAGAACAAAATTCCAGGACCTGGAACAAATTTATTTGGCAAAACATAAATTGTCAAATAGGCATCTGTCTCACAGTAAATGGTCATAGCTCAACCCACAACAATCTGAAAAAGAAGAAGTCTGCAACATTTACAAAATGAAATTAAACAAATGCATTTACTAAACAGTATTGCAGTTATACTTCAGTTTTATTTGTTGAGTTTCAGCTATGTAAATACGTTTTTTATGATCTTACCTTGACATGTCTTTGTTTCCATCGCTAGTTTGCATGTGATGGTGACATCTAGTCTTCCTTAGTGATGTATTCCAAAAACTGTAAAGGTTATTGGAAATTGGCAACAAAAGGACTTTGCTCTTCTCTTGTCATACATAGGCTGAACTCAAAACAATCCAATCATTAAATCAGAATAAAACATGCTTTAACCAGTCCTCAGAGATAAACATTCATAAACAATACTATTACATCCATAGCACATCTCCAAATCCACTGTTGCATTGAGGCTTCATGGAACACAAACTATAGCCCACAGCTGTATTGGGGCTACAAGCACCGCCTACTGTGAGTGTGTATTTGTGCGTGTGTCCAAGGTTATTACAGTGATACAATACAGAACAGACCACGCAACATTACTCAGCTAGAAGAAGAGGAAATGTAGGTAAGATTTGTTTTAGTAATGCATTATCTAAGACCAATGAAAACATTTGCTCGCTATTTGAAAGAGAATTTTTAGCAGTAACGACTGCATATACTTGTCATGTACTAATGTCATGTATATATGTTGGAAGAAGGTATGGACTCTTACACACAAGTATATGTTGGTGAATAAAGTTAGAGAAAATTCTTTAAAAATGTTGTATCGACATTACCCTGTTAAATCATTTTTAGTAATGCTTTAAAATGATATTGACACAATGTTTACCTTCTGTGATTGTCACGGTGTTGTAGTGTGGCGGAACCAAACGCGGACATAGTTTCAAACAAAAAGGTGATTTAATCCAGGACAAACGGTGCAAACTACATGAAACTGTAAACGTCAAAATGAAAGGCTTGAAACAAACACATAAACGAAATACAAATAACATGTAGCGCATTCGCTTGAAAATGAACTAAATGAAAGGACAAACCGTGAGCTGTTGCATGTGAACAAACAAACAAACAATAAACCACCCCGGGTGTGGCTAGAAAATGAACCTAAGTAGGCTCCCCAATCAGAGTCAACTGAATGCAGCTGCTCTGACTGGGGAGCCCACAATGACATGAAGAGGGCTAGAGGCCTCAAAAATAGTCTTGCCCTGAAATGGCCAGGGGCTCGCAGCCAGGGCATGACAGTGATCTCCAAAATGAATCTATATCTCATTTGTTTTGGCATTGTACTCACTCCATGAAACTGGAAAGATTTCGGTAAATTTATAATTGACAATGTTCATTTAGATTTTGAATTGCTGTAAAAGAATGTGATTTTGGGCTGTGTTGATGTTAGGCGTTGAAGAGAAATATTTTCTGATTAATTTTTGCTAAATTTTATATCCACAAATGTCAATTCAGTAACGTCAAACCAAATTTCTATGGTCTTCAAAGAGAAATTGAGTCTTACATTAAGTTGATATCTTTATCCCAAAACAGAAAAGCCCTGTCAAGTTATGCACATTATACAAAATATTTTTGGAAATCTGAGCCCCCTTGCTCTAATTGATTTTACTCTGTATCAGTTATTGTATTGTGCATCTTTAATTTAATTTATTTTTCTTTTATTTCCAGAACATTTTCATGGTACATAACTTAGTGTGTTTGTACAATGTATTACATTGTGTACATAACAGCAATAAAAAAATAAATAAAAAAACGCATAGACAGACCAAAGTGGCCCATATGATAAAACAAAATGAACGAAAGGGGGCTAAATACCTTCACTGAAGATTGCTGCTTACAGCGTTACCAGACTAACCACCGTAAGCCAACCGTTGGGCAACAGCCATAAATGGAAGTTCGCGAGCAAACACGCACAAGGCGAACTAGAATTATGAGTTTGGAAAATATACCATTGCAATCTGCCAGTTATCTAAAGAGAAACATGTAATAAAAAACAATGATAAAACAGGTGTTGGTTAAAAAATAGCACTGTGCATCAATGCAAAAGAGGCAGACCAGCAGAGGGAAAGAAACATGTAAGGCACCTGACAAATGGAGCAGGCTGCACTGTCCCTTCAGTAATGGGAGGAAATGTTGCCTTAGTGACCCCTCAGAAACAAGGTGGCTAAAAAAGGTTTTCAAAAGTGACTGCTGAACCAACTTTGTGCCTCCTCTGGAGAATCTAACCGAAGAGCCTCATTGTTGTGGTCCACATGAAGTCTAGCAGGGAACCGCAGCGAGAACCTGACTTTCTTTTCAAAGAGGGCGTGCTTCACGTCCAGGAACGCAGCTCGTTTCTTGGCCACAGTTGCTGCTGATTTTGACAGCTAGTTGACTGTTAACAGCATCCAGGTGCGCAACGTTTTCCTCCAGCGCGACAAGCCTGTCATTGTACTCAGACAGCCCTTGCTTGAGGTCCAAAATACGCAGGCCCTGATATTTTCTAAAGTGGAGGAGATTGGAGCCAGAGCAGCGTCAATAGTCGGCTTTAGTGTAGTATTGATAGCCGACTGCACTTGGGCAGCAATGAGGGCGGGGAGGTCCGCGAACAGGGCAGGACAGGGCGGTTACCTGGGAGATCAGCCAGGGTAACCGCCAGAGACTGGGAGGTAGAGTCTGCACCTAAGTCAGATGCCGCCATTGTCGGAACCCCTTTCGTTGCACGCTTGGGATTCATGTAAGGTGGAAAAAGATGTGAAAAGGTAACCAAAGTACACGTACACACTCACAAACATGACAACCAAATTAGATTTTGTGATAGAAGACTGAATGTAATGCAAAATACCCCCCAAAAACTAAAAAAGCTATTAGTGCTGCGGAGTGTGGAATCTTTTAGTTAAGATTTGATGTGTGTGTGCTATTAGAAACAAACAGTGCCGGTAGGGCGTATACTCTGAAAATAGCCAGTGTAGAAACCTAATGTTTCCCCCGGTTTGCAAATCAGAGAATGTCCACGCCGTTAAGTCTTCCCAAATCATACACCTTTATTACGAATGCACCCGGAGATCTGTCTCGCCGGACATGAAGATCTAAAGTCCGTTCACATCGGACCCCTTTAAATAGCCCCCCTTCCCACACAGTCAATGCATACAATTTGCTGCGCTTCCTGAACGGGCGTGTCCCATCTTGCAGACCCCGTCTCTGGGTGTAGGGTCATCTGGTGACCGTCTCGGAGGCAGATTAGGGGAGGCAGTTGAGAAGCCAGTTTGACAATAATAAATCGAACAGGAAACATCTGCTGGCTCGTGTCTGCTTCTCCTCTCTTGGGTTCCCTCATCAGTATCCGTGGGTGGGGGTCAAGCTAGAAGTTAATCCATAGGTTTCCATGCACACAGTGTCCATTGTCTTATCCTCCTAACTTCCTGACCCCCCTCCCTCTTATGGAATATCCCAAGTAACCTATTAACCCTCCAACTCCCCAAAGACATGATTTCAGCCCAACACCTAATATCTTTAATAACGAATTCCACCCCACCCGGGGGTGTAAATGTTAATAAGTGCATTCCAGAGGTAGGACTATAAATCAAGGGATTAGAGGCAAGGACATAGAATGTATAGGAAGACAGGTTTATGGCCTTTTAGCTGGACCCACAGATGCAGACAAGGAGGAGGATGGAAACAAGAGCTAGCCAAGGTCATATCTACTGGCGCCAGCCTACCCCCTCAACTGTCTTCTTCGTTGGCCTCCGAGGCCATCAGAGGGCCCCACGGATGGAGATGGGGGCTGCAGGACGGGACACGCCCACTAAGGAAGCGCGCTCTGCAATTTCCATACAATGACTGAGGGGGGGAATAGGCTACATAAAATGTGTCCGATGTGAACGGACTTCAGATCTTCCTAGCTGTATTTTGGGGAACGATCTCCAGATATATCTGTAATAAAAGGCGTTTACTTTGGAAATAGTTGACCGTGTGGACATTCTCTGATTCAGGACTCGGGGGAAGTAGTTTAAGTTCTACAGGAGCTCCCAGACACATGTCTCACCCACTTGCCATGCTAACCAGAAATCCCATATCTATGCACTTCTATCAAACATGTTGTGGTCTATTGAGGGCCGTGGTCAAATGTATTTTTCAAATGTTTCGTTTTTGCAAGCTTGTACATTTATGTACACAAGCTAACGTGTGCAACTTTGTACATTTAGTATGTGCTTGCAAGCTATATTTGACAAGATGGTACAATGTTTCAGCAAAGAAGTTTGAGCAAATTTTACAAACACATTTTTGCAAGGACATTTTATTTTCAGATTTACAACAAGAGCATTTTTCCGCAACAAATGGTTCACTGTGAAGCTGAGATGCATGCGCAAATTCTTCTATGCACTCTCAGACTTGATAGGTTTACTAGGTGGATGTTTTATTTTTCGAGGTTTGTTTGAGAAAATGTATTCTGCAAGCAAGAGGGGTGGGCCTTCTACTCTTGACCAATCAGTTACATTGACATTGCTACAACCAATACCATTGATCTAATGTAATGTAAAAAACAAAAATGTTTGCAGTTGAGAAAAGTATAATGATCTATACTGCACTTCTGAAAATAGAAAAAACCACCAACATTTCCTGGCCACAGGCCAGAATTAATGGTGATTTTATATAGAATTTGGATCATGAGAAGGAGTCATTGTATCGTAACCTCAAAAAGGCAAGTTAGCTCCACAACATCTAACAAAACTATTGCCACTCCCAGACGAAAAAATTAAAATCTACAGCCGTGACCACAAGTTTTGAGAATGACACAATTATTGGTTTACACAAAGTTTGCTGCTGCAGTGTTTTTAGGTATTTTTGTGTTTTTATTAAGTATAATTACAATTAACAATTACATTAAGTACATGCATTGAGTCAATATTTGCAGTGTTGACCCTTTTTCTTCAAGACCTTTGCAATTCACACTGGCATGCTGTCAATTAACTTCTGGGCCACATCCTGACTGATGGCAGTCCATTCTTGCATAATCGATGCATGGAGTTTGTCATAAATTGTGGGTGGGGTTTTGTATATCCACCCGCCTCTTGAGGATTCTCAATGGGATTAAGGTCTGGGGATTTTCCTGGCCATGGACCCAAAACTTTGATGTTTTGTTCCCTGGAAAAGGCACTGTTTGTCACCAAAGTTTTATTGGATGGTTTGGAGAAGTTGGCATGACACAGGACTGATGGTAGCGCTAACCTTTACTTCTCCGGACAAGCGTTTACTTTTCCGGACAAGCATTTTTCTGAATGCAGCAAACAATCGGAAAGGGGATTCAGTGAAAATGACTTTACCCCAGTCCTCAGCAGTCCCTTTACCATTTGCAGAATATCAGTCTGTCCCTGTTGTTTTTCCTGGAGAAGTGTCTTCTTTGCTGCCATTCCTGACACCAGTCCAAAAGTCGTTGACTCACTGTGCTTGAAGATGCACTTACCTGCTGTCATTGCTGAGCAAGCTCTGCACTGGTGGTGCCCTGATCCCGCAGCTGAATCAAGTTTAAGAGAAGCTCCTGGCGCTTGCTGGACTTTCTTTAGCACCCAGTAGCCTTCATTAAAACAATTGTACTTCTCTTCTTGAAGTTATAGATGATACAATAAAAGGTAGATTTAGATGCAATCTTACTAGCAGCAATAGCCTTGCATGTGAACCCCTTTTTGTGCAAAGCAATTATGACTGCACGTGTTCCTTGCAGGTAACCATGGTTAACAGAGGAAGAACAATGATTTCAAGCCCCACCCACCTTTTGAAGCTTCCAGTCTGTTATTCTAACTTAATCAGCATGACAGAGTGATCTCCAGCCTTGTCCTCTTCAACACTCTCACCTGTGTTTACGAGAGGATCACTGACGTGATGTCAGCTGGTCCTTTTGTGGCAGGGCTGAAATGCAGTAAATATTTGGTCTTTGGGATTAAGTTACCACATGTATCAATACCACACAACCTTGGCTGTAGTGCACTGAAGTACCAATTCAACTGGGCAGTTTTGTGTGTTTATCTAAAAACGTTTAAAATATATAATGTTTAGTGACACTGTCAACATATGACATGTTTAGTTACACAAAATGTATAGACTTGCAGAAACATCTTTCAAAATATTTTGTCCTTGGTATCACAGAAATAAAATTATTTTATTTAATAATAATAATTAAGATACTTTATTTTCATTTAAAGCTTATTTCCTACATTAGAGTACTATAAAACAGTACGAAGGTCATATATAAATGTAAATCACAAAAACAATGAAACTAACAAAATAGTAATAAGATTGTAATAAAACATTTTCAAAAATCTAACTTTTGCATATTAACATAATCTTGTCAAATTAACTAGCACTGACAACATATAACAAACACTGGAGTAGACCCACAACTCATATATGTTTTCTGTAGGAGTTGAAAAACAGTATGTTTCCCAAGTTTCAGTTCAATGATAATATCTTTAAAATCCAACTAATAATATCCATTAATGTGTGAGTGAGGAAAAAAACTGACTGGTGGTGGAAAATATAGGAATACAAAAAACTCTGGGTAGTCCCAAAATACCTGATATCTTAAGTGTTTTCAAATTAATTTGGTGTGAAAGTTATATTAAATGTTTATTATTTGTATGGTATTCCTTCCGGCACTGACTCTTGCCAATAACAAATTCACTGAATAGAAGGCACTCACTACTAATCTGTGTGTTGTTGTTTCACATAGCTTTCTTAAAAGGTATGCACTTACAGTAAGCCTCTTATCAATTATAAAAATGTTGAAGGTTCTTGGATACTCTGCTTTTAAGACCTTTTGTACCATATTGGTGTACCGCACTGCAGTGATTTAATTAAAATACATTTAAATTTATGAAACAAGCAAATTCACTCTATTTCAAAACAGTTTGGCAATCAGCACTGACTTGTGAAATTGTCCCAGTATAAAAAAACAACATTGAGTGTTGACGTTTAATTAGTTGATTAAATGTTGAACCATGTGAAATATGGCACAGGTGCTCGTACAAAAAATGTGTAACCCCTTTAAGGCACTAGAGGACCAGGTTAACCATTCAATGAATTGGTAACCTGTTAAGGGGTTCAGTATTTCAATGGGCAAATCAAGTTGTGTCAAAAGGAAACACCATTATACTATTCCCATTTACAGTTATGTATTTTTACAATGTGTTGCCCAAAGGGCTTCACAAAGCACACACGCTGCACACAACTGCTACAGACATTACAAGGTTCACAAAACACATGTTTTTCATATAAGTAACATCATCAAGTATAATCTGAAGCAGATAGGAGTAGTAGAAGTCATCTGATGCAAGTAGGAGTCAAATGCAGGGTTTGTAGTCAATACAGTGTTGTAGAAGGTTTGAATGTTATGTAATGTTTTTTTGTTAAGTTCATTACAAAGGAAAAACAGGAGTCCGTCCTCGTGCTGACTGCTCTAGATGGTGGTGAAGCTCAGCCTTACAAATGGTGGGCGCGGCACAGTGCACAGAACTGTCAGTAGGGGGCACTTCATCACCTAGAGAAACAAGATGAGATATTCAGCGACTATAGGCAGCACACCAGACAAACAGTTCTTTACATTAGGACTAATTCCAGTCCATTTGTGTGTATAAGAGTCAACCCTCATTGAAAATCATTGGCTTATTTTGTAAATGTCCACATCTGAATAGTGTGAAATGTCTACGGCTCCATGAAAAGTGTATTAAGATACAATTTATGGCATGAAATTGTCCGACTCAACGCATTGAATCATCTCTGACTCAAATAATGCATTCTGATGGTTTATTATTATTGTATAGGGTATATTATATCTGGTAAAATATTCCCAACGTTAGTGATGGTGTTACCAACAGTTAGTGTTCTAGGGTTCAAACCATGACTTTCATCACGGCAACTCAATGTGACTGTGTATGGCCCCCATGTGCCATTCAGGTCTGGGGAATATGAGTCAAAAGCATCAATGCCTTTTTCATCCAGAAACTGCCTACAAACTCTGGCCCCTTGAGGATGGGCACCTGGAGGAACTGAGGATTTCATCCTGATACCTAACAGCAGTCAGGGTACCATTGGCTAGCAGGTCTGTACAACCCTCTAAGTATATACCTCACTGACTCATCGCCAAGCTGGTCATGCTGGATGATGTTGCAGGTGTTCTCTGGTGAATGCCAAACAAGCTGCACATTGCTGTGTTGTGAGCACAGGTCCTGCTAGAGCAGGGGTGGGCAAATATTTTGGCTCGGGGGCCACATCAGGATTTTGAAATGAAATGGAGGGCCACATTTGTTTTTGTAATTTGTTAATCATAATTGATTTGGAGGCCAGAAAAGGGCAAAAGTTAAAACATACATTACATATGTACAGTAAATCCCATATAAGGTGTAAATAGTTAAAATTCTGACTCAGATGTATAAGAATGGGCTGGTGAGTTGGTTTTTTAATTCCCCCCAAAATAATTTTATTACATTCCGTGGGCCGGATGGGACAGCCTCGCGGGCCGCATTTGGCCCCCGGGCCGTAGTTTGCCCACCCCTGTGCTAGAGGATGTCAGGCCCTCATGCCACCCTCAAGGAGTCGGTTCTGACAATTTGGTCAGAAACATGCATACCAGTAGCCGAACTGTTGTTGTCATAAGAATTGTTGTCATAAAAATAACTGCGATCTGGCTCAAATAACTGCGACCAGGGATAATGTAATAATTGAAACATCCCTATTGAAGTCTATTGTCAAAATGTCAAACATCATGCCCAAAGGTCGTTGATCTCTTACCCAGTCCAAAAGATGATTCGCTGTCTGCTAGGGAGGAGGAGTCAGCCTGATCAGGTGACAGGCCCACCATGAGGGGGATTGAAAGCTCAGAGGAGGGCACCGAAGAATCATAGATCCCTGAGTCCCTGGGCATCTCTGGGGGACTGGACGAACCGTCCCCAGCCAGGGGCAGGACAACTGGCTTCAGAGACCGTAGACTGAAAGGACAAGACGAAGTTCCGGATGAGTCCCCTGGCTCTGCTTGAGAAAGGCTGAATCTTGGTCCAGGTCCTCCGGGTCGGTCCAGGGAGCAGTGGGCCAGACTGAGGGTGGTGGGAAGAGTTGTGACCAACACATTTCTCTTCACACTACCCTCACTCTCCAATGGCATTTTGAATAAAACCTCATTGAGCACCAACCCAGAGTCAAACTTCTCCATGTTAGGTGACGACGACGATGATAAACAAGCTGCGTTGTGCTGCTCCGGAGGCAGTGCTGAAGGTGTGGGCATCAATTTCCTCTCAAACCAATCGGGCTCCAGCGAGATGTGCTGGTGCATGTTGCAGATGGCCACGTATAGAGAGCGCCCCGACTTGCTCCGGAAGTAGTTCCTCTTGCTGATGTTGAGTGGCTGCGGCTCGCATTCCGGTAAACTCAGCTGCCGGGAGTGGAGCCGGCCAAACATCTGAGGAAGCTGATCCATGAGCTTGAACTTGGGAGCGAGGCTCAGCACGGTCGGGACGTCGCTCTCGTGGGAGTAGTCAAAGTAGACAGCCATGAAACGAGACAGGTCTTGGTCTCTCTGGCATGCCTCAGACAGTTTCTCAGCAATCATGGCCATGGCGACGATAAATAGCTCAGATCCACTGGCAGCTGCCTCTGCCCCACCTCCTAGAAAAAAATAAAATTGTGACTTTGTGTTATTGTTGATTGTTTTATGCATGTACTGCTTGTTTATGTATTAAACTCATTAACTACTACTCTTAAATCCCTGAACGTCGTTTAGGATGCTTTTGGGTTTAAACAAATCGGTCAATTCAAAACAATTAATCAATCACCTCCAGCACTGGTTCTAGCCAGTGATTTCCCTCTACGGCTTTTTTTCTCTACGTAGTACTTAAGGCCCTTGGAACACACGATGATGAGGTAGTGAGCCTCATCTATCTGTCGGCTCAGCCACGACATTTGGCCCTCCTTACAGATTTGCAGGTGCTCCCAAAGGTCCAGAGTCACCTGGGACAAACAGAGTTAATAGGACGAATGCATGTTGTGAATCAATTCCGGGACACAACCACAGATGTAATCAGAACAGTACGAACTGTACATTTATATTTAAGACATTTAGCAGACACACATATATAAAACCCTGACTTCAAAGAACATTATTTCTTAGGGTTAAGGCCTACCTCACAGCCACAGAAATCCTGGAGGAAGAAAGCAAAGCTCTGTATGACAGCGAGATGTTTGGCGCAGTCCTTTGTGCAGTAGCAAATGAACACCTTTGTCCGAGGCCAGTGTCTATCTGCATTCAGTGCTGTGGTGTGATAGGATGACTCAGAGCTCTCCTCATCTAGATGAGAGTAGATATTCTCTGCACACAGATAAGTTTAGTTTTAATAATAAATACAATATGTATAAATAAATTACAGATGGATAGAAATGAATAGACTAATTGTAAAAAAAATAACGTTTGGACAGCAAATAAAAACAGAATGCAATGATGTGCACATCCTTTATGCATATATTTAGTACAAAGAACACATATCAAATGTTTAAACTGTGAAATTGTTTTTCGAAACGCTCATTTTGAATTTTATGCCAGCAACATGTTTAAAATAACTTGGGAATGGTGTTTAACCATTTGTTGCATCAACTCGTTTAACAATACTTTGTAAACATTTAGGAACTATGGAGAACAATGCTCTAGTTTTGAAAGTGAATTCTATTCCCATTTTTGCTTGATATAGCATTTCAGCTGTTCGGGGGTCTCCTTTTTGTCATATTTTTTTAATCATAATGTGGCAAATGTTTTCAGTTTGTGACAGGTCTGGGCTGCAGGCAGGCCAGTTTAGCACCCAGATTATTTTACAACTGAGACATGTGATTGTATTACATGCAGAATGTGGTTTGGCATTGTCTTGCTGAAATACGCAAGGCCTTCCCTGTCTGGATGGCAGCATACAGTGGGGAGAACAGGTATTTGATACACTGACGATTTTGCAGGTTTTCCTACTTACAAAGCATGTAGAGGTCTGTAATTTTTATCATTGGTACACTACAACTGTGAGAGACGGAATCAAAAAAATCCAGAAAATCACATTTTTTAAGTAATTAATTTGCATTTTATTGCATGACATAAGTATTTGATACATCATAAAAGCAGAACTTAATATTTGATACAGAATCCTTTGTTTGCAATTACAGAGATCATATGTTTCCTGTAGTTCTTGACCAGGTTTGCACACACTGCAGCAGGGATTTTGGCCCACTCCTCCATACAGACATTCAGGTTTCGGGGCTGTTGCTGGGCAATACAGATTTTCAGCTCCCTCCAAAGATTTTCTATTGGGTTCAAGTCTGGAGACTGGCTAGGCCACTCCAGGACCTTGAGATGCTTCTTACGGAGCCACTCCTTAGTTGCCCTGGCTGTGTGTTTCGGGTCGTTGTCATGCTGGAAGACCGAGCCACGCCCCATCTTCAATGCTCTTACTGAGGAAAGGAGGTTGTTGGCCAAGATCTCGCGATACATGACCCCATCCATTCTCCCCTCAATGCGGTGCAGTCGTCCTGTCTCCTTTGCAGAAAAGCATCCCCAAATAATGATGTTGTTTCCACCTCCAGGCTTCACGGTTGGGATGGTGTTCTTGGGGTTGTACTCATCCTTCTTCTTCCTCCAAACACGGCGAGTGGAGTTTAGAGCTCTATTTTTTTTGTCTCATCAGACCACATGACCTTCTCCCATTCCTCCTCTAAATCATCCAGATGGTCATTGGCAAACTTCATACGGGCCTGGACATGCGCTGGCTTGAGCAGGGGGACCTTGCGTTCGTTGCAGGATTTTAATCCATGACGGCGTAGTATGTTCCTAATGGTTTTCTTTGAGACTGTGGTCCCACCTCTCTTCAGGTCATTGACCAGGTCATGCCGTGTAGGTTCTGGGCTGATCCCTCACCTTCCGCATGATCATTGATGCCCCACGAGGTGAGATCTTGCATGGAGCCCCAGACCGAGGGTGATTGACCGTCCAATCTTGAACTTCTTCCATTTTCTAATAATTGCGCCAACAGTTGTTGCCTTCTCACCAAGCTGCTTGCCTATTGTTCTGTAGCCCATCCCAGCCTTGTGCAGGTCTACAAGGCTGATGTCCTTACACAGCTCTCTGGTCTTGTCTATTGTGGAGAGGTTGGAGTCTGTTTAATTGAGTGTGTGGACAGGGGTCTTTTCTATAGGTAACAAGTTCAAACAGGTGCAGTTAATACAGGTAATGAGTGAAGAACAGGAGGGCTTCTTAAAGACAAACTAACAGGCCTGTGCGAGTCGGAATTCTTACTGGTTGGTAGGTGATCAAATACTTATGTCATGCAATAAAATGCTAATTAATTACTTAAAAATCATACAATGTGATTTTCTGGATTATTTTTTTTGATTCCGTCTCTCAGTTGAAGTGTACCTATGATAAAAATTACAGACCTCTACATGCTGTGTAAGTAGGAAAACCTGCAAAATCTCCCCACTGTATTGTTCAACAATAATGGTGCCTTCACAAATGTCCAAGTCACCCAGGACATGTACTTTAATACACCCCTAAACCATCAAGGATGCTGGTTGTTAAACTGTGCACTGAATACAAGCCAAGTGGTCCCTCTCCTCATTAGTTTGGAGGACATGGCGACCATGATTCCCAGAAATAATTTGATTCATCAGATCACAGGACAATTTAGCAGTTCGCGTCAGTCCACAGAAGATGAAGAGTTTCTTGATTTTGTTTATATATGGTATCTTCTTTACATTGTAGAGTCTTAACTAGCATTTGTGGATGCAGTGACGTACTATGTTCACAGACAATGTTTTACGGGTGTGTTTCTGAGCCCATGCATTGAAGTTGACTGCAGAAAGATTTGTATCTGTTTTAATGCAATGCCAAAAGATAGCGGCCATCCAATATTGGTTTTCGGCCGTGTCTCTTGTATACAAACATTTCTCTGGATTCTCTGAGTCTTTTAATGATATTATGTATGTAGGTGATGAGATCCTCTAACTCATTGCAATTTTATGCAGAAAAACGTTCAATTACTGCACTATTTGCCCTTGCAGTCTTTCACAGAGTGGTGAAAACCTTTCCATCCTCACTTCTGACAGACCCATCCTTTCTGGAAAGATCTTTTAATTCCCAATCATGCTACTGGCATGATGTCAATTGACATAAATAGTTGTGTGAAATTTCACCAGGTTGAGTTTAAAGCATTACAGTACTTTTCCAGTCTTTAGTGGCCTCTGTCCCAATTTTTTTTTTTTAAATGTTGCTGGCATCAAATTCAATGTTGGCATAAACATAAATATAAATGTCTCAGTTACAACATTTGATTTGTCGTTTTTTTTTTAATTTTCTATTAAATATATGGTTTCAATGATTTACACATAATTGCATTCTGTTTTTATTTACATTTTACTCAGCGTCCCAACTTCTTTGGAAATGGGGTTGTTATATTTATTAATAGAAGACCCTCAGTGCCAAGGGCCTTGGCATTCTCTGAAAAATAATGGACAATGTGGAAGGCACTGAACTTCCATGGGATTGCATTAATTTCCAGAGTACACAAAGCGCTGGGTTGATGGTCCTTTTTATAACCTTGCAAAAGAAACACGTCAGTGTGGAAACTGCCGTTACAATTTCAGTTCAATAAAGTGAAATTAACTCAGACAAAATTAGACAGAAACTGCAGTCTAATGCACTTTAACTACAACAATTTTTGTAAGGTTAACATGGCAAAAAAAAAAAACATTTCCGCTAGAATTGTAAAAACATCTGCTAACATAGCAAGCATGTTTGCAATCCTGCTGCAGTAGTTGTTTGCCAAAAGTGGTGTGTTAACCTTTATTTTTAATCAAAATACAAGTAAATAGCACCCACAATTGGCTATAGAAGCAATGGTTGTGTTCTGAATTACCAAGAATAATTGCTAGTTAAGCTATTTATTTGCGCAAAAAAAAAAAAAAAATCAACATTACAAATAATGTTTAGAAATTTGCCAAAAATGCCATATTTAAAGCCATTAAAGCCAGGGAATCAGTGCACATTTCGGAATGTCTGAGTCAATCAACGACAACTATTTAAGAATGACATAGTATTAATGTATGAATGTAAATATGAAAAGGCATATCCAATTGTACCTTGTTGTTTCTTGCGGCACATAACAGTGAAGAGTGTGGCGAAAGCCGACATGATGACTAGAGGGACAGTGATGGCCATGGCTCGGATAGGCCCTGCCCATGGGAAGTGGACTGTGACGGACAACAGGGGCACAGTTAGCAACCAGTAAAAACAAAAATTAAATAAATAAGTGAACATAAACAACTGCAAGATGAGGTAAACTCACTATAATACTAGTTATATAAAAGGTTGTTAGTCCCGAAGCTAGCTGCCAGTAGATAAGCTCACCTTGACTCACGTAGTACTGGGCCTGTCTTCTAGTAATGTTGGTTTCATCTTTTAGCTGAAGGACAACAATGAAACATGAGTTGGCAGAGATGGTTTTAGGGGGCATTTATTAATGTTTTGCATTAGTGTTGCATCCAAGACAAAACCTTATTTTCTACAGTGCCCTACTTTCCCCCAGGCCCAATAGATATTTACCTCAATAGCATATGTCCCTGGTATCACATCTAGAAGAATACATGTTGTTTTGGGCAGATCAGACCCCTGTGAAAAAACAGAGCAGCATGATTATATACTAGAAACTGTTTCTGAAGTGAAATAACATTGGAATAGCGACATATCAATAGTTTTTTCCTGTCTTAATGATTGCCATTGTCAATTACATAATCAGAATCAGCTTTATTATTAGGTTTCAACATACACAGAATTTGCTTTGGTGTTATGGTGCATACAAGGAAACAGAGAAAGTGGTAATAGGTAAAACATTTAAATTGAAATATAAGTGTGCAAACATTTACTGAATAAGTAGCAAAGTGCAAGAAGGAAGTGCAGAAAAGTGCATTAATGTAAGTAGAATTAAGTAGAATTTAAGTTATGGGTCGGAGGGTGTCAGTGGGGGTCCTCTGGCTTTGTTGATGAGGCCAGCTGCCGATGGGAAGAAACTGTTCTTGTGGTGTGAGGTGTTGGTCCTTATGGACCGTAGCCTCCTGCCGGATGGGAGTGGCTGAAACAGTTTGTGTCCAGGGTGGGATGAGTCAGCCACAATCTTTCCAGCGCTCCTCAGGGTCCTGGTGGTGTACAGGTCCTTAAGGGATGGCAGATTGCAGCCAATCACCTTCTCAGAAGATTGAATGATATGCTGCAGTCTGCTCTTGTCCTTGGCAGGAGGAGGTGAGGATGGACTCAATGATAGCTGTGTAGAAGTGCACCATCATTGTCTTTGGAAGGTTGAACTTCTTCCACTCCCGCAGGAAGTACATCCTCTGCTGTGCTTTTTTGGTGATGGAGGTCAGGGCAACAGGTCTGTGTGAAGGAATACAGCAGTCCTCACAGAAGCTGATATATGATGTGACAGCTTCTGTGAACTCATCCAGACTGTTGGAAGCAGTCCTGAAAACATCCCAGTCAGTACACTCTACGCATGCCCGAAGATCCTCCACAGCCGTATTGCTCCATTGCTTGGATTTCCTTACAACAGGTTTGCAGAGCATGAGTTTGTCTGTATGAAGGAATCAGGTGAACCATGACGTGGTCAGAGTGAACCAGTGCAGCACAGGGGACAGCATGATAGGCATTACTGACTGTAGTATAACAGTGGTCCAGAATTTGCTCCTCTCTTGGCGGGCATTTCATTAATTGTCTGTATTTAGGGAGTTCGTGGCTGAGGTTTCCCTTGTTAAAGTCCCCAAGGACAATAACAAAGGAGTCAGGGTTTGCTTGCTCCACACAAAGTATCTGGTCAGCAAGCACACGCTGTGCCTCCTGCACGTTGGCCTACGGTGGAATGTAAAACACCGACCAGAATGAATGAAGCAAACTCACGTGGGGAGTAGAAAGGTCTACAGTTAATGTAGAATGATTCCAGATCAGGAGAACCGTACTTTTGAATCACTGTAACATCAGAACACCAGCCAATGTTAGTTTAAAAACAGATACCTCCTCCCTTCCTTTTTCCGGAGAGTTCCGTGTCGCAATCCGCTCTGAAAGTTGGAAGTTGGAGGTAGATAATGTTTCAAAAAATTGTGTCTCCTGAAAGAGAGATAGATATAGCTAGGGGGGCTTTCGCTTTTCTGCTTTCCTCATTGTTCAGAGACAGAACAAGTAGGGCATGGCAGCTCCAATACCTAAATGACCGTAGGAGAAAGAGGGAGATGATATGCTTTACTCTCTTAACTCACCAGAAACAAGGTGGAGAGTAAGGTAGACAAGACTATCTTGAAGAGAATTGTTGAAAGAGTGATGAGTAATGTTGAGAGAGAGAAACAGAAAGTGGGAGAGATGAGAACTACCGAGAGGGAGAAAAAGATCTGTACTGTCATTAGAGAAGCAAGTAAAAAACACAAAAGAATTAAGAGAATACCATTTAAACCTCAGAGAGGGCTTGACCAGACAGGTCAATTTAATGATTTATATTCACAGGAGATTAAATTATTCCAATCAAGAAGGATTTTAACCATGGTCAGCCTAAGAATTCTTGTGACTGTCACCGAATGAGTGGAGGCTGGATGGTCCATGGATGGTTCCCAGGAGGCCATAAGATGATAGAGGCCCTGAAGAAATGCCAAAACACACCAATTTGCCATAACCGCACTACTACATCCTCAATGTCTGGAAAACCCATTAGAATCCCAGGGCTTGTATTGACATACAGACAGAACAGAAGAACTCATCTTTGATCGGTTTGACTTTTTAGACTATTGAGGACAGATCAAGAGTCTTCGACACAGCTTACTTGTAAAAACTCTGAGGCCAAACTGGTCTTACCGGCTTGCAACGTTTTAGCCTGAAAGGTCCTTCCTGTCTTAGTTTGTAGTACAGGTAGTAAACGGTGAAGCCAAAGGTGGATGGGGCATTGTCGAAGACAACATGTAGGGTGGAGCCCAGCTGGGAGATGCTGAGACTCTTGGGCTTCCAGACTGGTGACACCCCCAAGCGAGAAACAGCAAGAGACATATAAAATAGTATAAGAGAGTATTAGATCAACAAATTAATTGGGATTTTAGGTGCATTCATCCAATATGTGTTTTATTAGTAAAAAAAAGAAATAGTTTTTGTATTTAGAAGGAAGGTCTGTACAATATTACACTGTCTACATAAGCAATAAGGCACAAGGGCAATATAACCACAGCAAAGAGCTGTTCATAGGCACAATGCACCGCAGAGTGCCTGGAAACAGCATTTACCTGTAGTATATTGGCCTCATTACACAAACTCCCTTATTGCGATTATGAAGTGGCTACCAAAACCAAAGCAGTAAAAAGTTGTCAAACTCGTGGTACACCGTCTCATACATCACAGCGATCAGCAAATCAGCACTCAGGATGTTATCACAATGTTCCTTGAGTCTTTACATAATTAGCACATTGATGTACGGGGAACTTCATAACATACATGGTTTGCAGACAAGGTTGTTGGGGCCCAGTAGAACTTCACAGGCTGAAAAACAAACAAAACAACAGATTATAACAGGACTCAACAATACTACTTTAATTACTATTACAACACTGTCAATAAAGCCAATATGTTTACTCCCAAAAAGGTTACATAGTTAAGGAAAACCCTCTTTCTCAATAGTGATTAAACTGTGGATCTGATGTCTGTGTTTATTTTAGCAAATGCATGGAAGACGGTACTCGAATTGTCTAGCTAGAAAATAATCCTTGGTTTCAGTTTGACACCCACTGTAAATAAATGTCTAATTATTTTTTTTGTGGAAAAAAAAGCTAATCCCTATAGTTTGGGTTGGGCTAAGCTTACAGTTGGTGCGCAGGAAGGATGGAGGGAAGAAGCTGTCATTCATGAAGGTGGGGAAAGGAACGATCCGGATCATGTAGTCTGTCTCAAAGGCCAGGCCAACAAAGGGCTGGGAGCTCATCTTCTGTTAGGGAACAACGCGTGTATGTTGGGGGAGGGATATATTGAGTATTATTATACGTGTATAATTATTTAGTTTCATTCTATTTAGTCACAATGCTGCTTTTTGTTTCAGACCACAGCATCACAACATTTTTATAACTTGTAAGAGTTAAGAGTGTTTATTTGGGAAATGGAAGGAGGAAATAATGTTGTGTGTGGTGTGACTTACCAGAATCTTGTAGGAGAAGTTGAGCTGTCGTGGGTCTTTGAGGATCATGTGTTGACACTGTTTATCCTCTGGGTTCTTATCCTCCAGGTACACTCTGAATCCTTTCACATACTCGATACCTGGAGAGAACCACACACACACACACACAACACACACACACACACAACACACAGGTTCAACCCTGATTTAGGGTTAAGTTTGCTCCGGGACAAAACAGATATATCACATTGCCGGCTCAAAGATTTGATCTACCTACCTACCCTGTCTCCTAAAATGTTCAATTCCCAAACAGAAAACCACGAAGTCATTCCATGTGTCAATGATATCAAGATAATGCTCCAAATATTCCAAAACAACAAACAGCAATTGGAAAAAGGGATTTCCACAAGAATATTTCTAATATACAAATATTTAGGGGGAACCTTTTAAGAAAATGTAGTTGTGATGCCATCCTTGTTTTAGTGGATGCTGTTACTGGTTTGGTTAAATGGTTAGTTTCCTCCTCATAATTTGAGCTCTTCATATTTCAAGACCTTTTTTGTTAATTTATGAGAGACCATAATATGAGCCGGTAGAGTAACATGCCCTGGCAGATGACCAGACTTGGATTAATATACTATTTAAAATAATTATGAGCCCACCCAAAACACCATGGGAATAACTTGCAGTTTTGTGAATTCTATTTTGATTCTAAAACTGGCAAGTTCAAGCAAGCACAGCTAAATATTTTCAAATATGCAAATATTTGTTTTAAGTATGCAGAGAACAAGCAGGATGGTGTCTGTGTGCCAAGGGAGAATTCCTGTGTCCTCCAAAGTTGGCGAGCACAACTCCCTTTTAATTACATTTCTGCCCCATCAGTCCGAGGCAGAACACACAAATTCCCTGTGGCTTGTGTTACCTATGTGTGTGTGTGTGTGTGTGTGTGTGTGCGTGTGCATGCGTGCGTGCAAGTGCAAGCTTAGGATCTGAGAAGAGCTCTCTCTTTGTGGTGGCTGTAACTCCACACCTCTTTCTTCCACCTTTCCTTCTCCTCCACACAGATACCATCAGCCTCACAGTCAACAGAGAGAAGAGCTTCAGAGAACGGAAAGAAAAACAAAAAGGAAAAACCTGTCTGACAGGTTGGGCAGTCTATCCCTGGACATGTTTTGTTGTAGTGCAGAGAGCGTAAACTTTGATTCTTGATTCAAAGGAAAGAGGTCTTCTTTCTGTGCCTCACATTCTCTGCCTCAGTAAAAATTTCACAGGTTTTATCATTTGTTAACATTGCCAAAGCAACTGGAAAATAACAATGACATAAAAGCTATAATAAATAACAAAAGTGAAAATAAAAGTCATACATTTTATGTTGACTTTTACACACACATTTTGAGGGTTTCATGTAGTGATGTAAAAAGGTACAAAAAGTTACAAGAATAGCAAGGTAGAGTAAATACAGACATGGATATGGGTTATGTTCACAATTGTTTTTGTGCACTGGTTGTCCAGGGTCAACACTATTTCTGCTGTGATTCCACGTTGTAATATTTCACCAAAAATACATGAGTTTCTCAATCTTTGACATGGTGTCAAATTCTTTTTTTATTTGTAGGTTCTGAGGAAATTATTTGTCTCTTAAGGGGTCATACAATTGACAGAAAGTTAGGTATTGCAGTTGTATTTTCACCTCATTTAGTGGGTGACTTTTTTCTGAAGAACATCATAGGGCCAAGCTTGGTTCGGGAACACAGAATAAAAAAAAATATATATATATATATATACATACATATATATATATATATATATACATGCATACACAGACCTGGTCAAATGTGTTGGAGCCCAACCATTAGCTGACCAGGTGTTAGGCAAAGCTGAAAATTGGACTCATCAAAAAAGGTGATCTTCTACTGTCCTATCCTTAAGGTCTTTTGCAAACCTCAGTCTGGCTTCTCATTGATGAAGGGCTTTGTTCCAGCTTTGCCCTAACTTTAGCCCGGCCCTTAGGAGCCGGTTTTGAACAGTCCTTGCCATGTACATCACCCCAGCTGCCGTTTGCCATTCGTTTTGTAGCTCACTTGATGCCATCCAGCTCGTTTTTTTGCAAGAGGATAGTGATATAAATGTCTTTATTGTCAAATAATACACAACAGTGTCGCCCTGAGCAATGAAATTCATATAACATGGAACAAGTCATCTACGCAGTAATATTAAGTACAAATATAAAGCAAAACAATATACAGAATGGCCTGGGGGGAAAATCTGTTAATGAGTCTGGAAGTGTGTGCCCTGATGCTCTGGTAACGTCTACCAGACGGCAGCAATGTGTACAGACTATAACCTGGGTGGCTAGTTGGTGAGAGTTCTTGCTGACATGCCAAAGTTTTTGAGTCTCATCAGGAAGTATAGGCGGTTTTGGGCCATTTTTATTGCAGAGTCTGCTTGCCTGGACCAGGTTAGGTCATCTTTTATGGACACACATAGGAACTTAAAGTCGGAGACTCTCTCAACTTCAGCTCCATCGATGTGTATAGTGATGGGATCCTCCAACTCAGCAGTCCTGTCGGCCATGGCTAAAGACAGAGTGCAGTCATCCAGGTCCAGAGCAAGCCTTCCACAAGGAATGGTTTTGTTGCCTCAAACCTTGCATAAAAAATGTTGAGCCTGTCTGGGAGATAGGCGGCAGGTTGGGCATCATTGCAGTTTCTCAAATTATAGTCTTTGATCTGTTGCAGTCCACACCACATGTGTCTTGGGTTGGAGCTGTGGAAATTAGACCCCACTTTAGTCTCTACTTGGATCTCTATCTTCCATGGGTCATATCTGGACCTCCTCAAAGCCTCTAGGTCGCCAGAGCTATAGGCAGAGGATCATGCTCTGAGCTTAGCATGGATAATACCATTAACCCAGGGCTTTTGGTTGGGAAAATCATCAAAGCACTGAAAATATGCTGAGAGAGAGTCTCCATCAGATGCAACACAGGACATCCCCCAGTCTGTGGTCTTGAAGCAATCCTGGAGAGTGATAATGGATTTCCCATCCCTGCATTGAACTGCCTGAAAAAATTGTTTGTCCTGTTGTAGACATTGTCTTTAGGTGGGGAGGAGAATCATTTAGATGTGATACGCCTTACCAAATGTTTGGCGGGGGAGGGGTTTGTAGCTTTTCCGTTTTTGAGAATAACAATTGTCAAGAGTCAGATCCCCACAAGTAGGAAAGTTAATTCTTTAGACATATCGTCATATTTCCTCATATTTGCCCTGTTAAAGTTGACGACAAGAATAAAAGCTGCCTCAGGGTGAGCGTCCTCTAGTCCTTTAATTATTCCCTATAGGTCCTCCAGCACATACGTTTTATCCAACTGGAATTCAACAGTCACTGGAACAAAATGGTTTCCATACACAAAAAATTGCAGTGGTTTCCAGAGCTGTGTATATATATATATATATATATATATATATATATATAGATACGTGGCTCTGACTGAAATAATTGTTAGATTACTCCCTTTGAGTAAAATAATATAAAATTTGCTAAATGTACCTTCCCCGCTCTTGAAATTGAACTGCATGAAGCCTACCTTTACACATACTAATAATATTTAGTGTGTTACTAAATGTTTAAAAAAAGTTGGGCCAGAAGCAACAAAAGACTGGAAAAGATGTGTGATGCTAAAAAACTAAACCTGGTGTCACGGTTATAGTCAGGTGCAGAACCAAAAGCAGACATTTTGGAAGGTAAATGGTGATTTAATCCTTACACACAAAACAAACTACACAAACTGTAAACGTAAATGAAAGGTGCTAACAAACATAAAACGATGTACAAAGAAACGTGTAGCGTATTCACTGAATATAAGGGTTAAACAGAGACAAACCGTGAGCGTTGTGAAACACAAACAATCAACCACACCTATTGTGTGGCTGTAGCCTAACCTAAGTAGGCTCCCCAATCAGAGTCAACTGATCACAGCTGCTCTGACTGGGGAGCCCACAGTGGCATAGAGAGGGCTAGAGGCCTCTCTAGGTGGCATGAACCTGACTGCAAGCCCCAAAGCATGGAGTAGGCTAGGGGCTCCCAGCCAGGACATGACACCTGGTGCAATATCACACAACTAATTAGGTCAATTGGCAACATGATTGGTTATTAAAAGATCATTCTAGAGAAGATAGATCAATCAGAATTAAAGATGGGGAGGGGTTCACCACTGTGCGGCAAAATACTACAAACATTTCAGAATAATGTTTTCAACATAATATTGCAAAGAGTTTGGGAATACACCATATTGTAATATTGCAAAGAGTATAATCTACAATACATAATAACGTTAAATGATTAAGAGAATTCGGAAAAATCTTTGTATGCAAGGGACAAGGCCAAGAACAAATACTAGATGGCCGTGACCTCTGGGCACTCTGTCCCGACTTGCAAACTTCATTATAAACAGACCTATGCAGAATCATTGCATGGGTTCAGGAAACCTTCCAAAAACTATTGTCTGTTAACACAGTGTCCCTGCATCCACAAATGCAAGTTTAAACTCAATCATGCCAAGAAGAAATTATCTTTAAACAAGATCCAGAAAAGCTGCGTCTGGGCAAAAGCTCATTTGAGATGGAATGAGGGAAAATGGAAAACTGTCCTGTGGTCTGACAAATGGAATTATTTCTGGGACTCATAGACACCACATCCTTCTGACTAAAGAAAACGGACCATCCGTCTTTTTATCAGGGCACAGTTCAAAAGCCATCTTTGATGGTATGGGGGTGCATTAGTGCACATGGCATGGGTGACTTGCACATCTGTAAAGGCCCCATTAAAGCTAAAAAATATAAGTCCTGGAGCAACATATGCTTCCATCCAGACAAAGGCTTTTTCAGGGAAGGCCTTGCTTATTTCAGTAAGACAATGCCAAACCACATTCTGCATGTTTTAAAACAGCATGGCTCCACAGAAAAAGTGTCTGTGTGCTAAAGTGGCCTGCCTGCAGTCCAGACCTGTCTCCCATTGAAAACATTTTGGCATTATGAAACGAAAAAAGATACCCTAAACAGCTGAAATCCTATATCAAGCAATAATGGGAATACACTTTCAAAACTACAGCAGTTGGTCTCCTCAATTCTAATTCTCGAATAGGTGATAGTGGGCAACATGTGCCAACTTTTTTAAATGTGTTGCAGACATCTTATTTAAAACGGTCATGTTATTCTCCAAAAATAATACAATTTCTCAGTTTCAACATTTGATATGTGGACTTTGTACTATTTTCAGTTAAATATAAGGAAGAATGATTTGCAGATGTCTTTATTGGCATTTTATGCAGCGGCCCATTTTATGCAGCGTTTTTATATAAACTAGTAAATTAATGTGATGTTCGGGCTGGAGCTCAGGAATAATATTTTCTGATGCAATAATATTTATCTACTTCCCAGTTTGTCTTTTGCCCTTTAATCAATTTTTCCCTACCCTACACCTAAGTAGGGTAGGGAGGTGCCCTTTGTCCTGGGGAACAAGAGGATGTATTGTCCTAAAGATCACAAGGCGTCACATTACCAATAGCAACTCTTCATTATTGAAGAGGGAAGCTTCTTTATATATCTGGCGCACATGCAAGCACTTATCAGTGTTGTTGTGAAGGGTATGGATGGGTAGGTAACCTGCCTAATGTATTTGATCAGAACAGACCCAGCACACCCCAGCACTGGGCTTTGACATTCAAACCTTTCTTTTACCCACCTCTTCTGATGCCTTAACTCTTCCCTCTAAAGATTCCATTCTATTCACTAGCAATGGCAGCTGATATCTTAACTACCAGTCACTGGCGCAATTTTTTTCCATTGACATCTGTGTCACTATTTGATCATATAGGATTTAAATTGTATTATGTTTCCCTACCTAGCGGGCTGGGCATCCAGTGGACCAGCACAGCAGCCTGTCTGTCACAGGAGATGTGACTGAACGTCACATTGTTCACCTCGTGGATGGCATGCTTCCCCAACAGGCTCCAGATCACGGAGCAGTCTATCAGTGAATAGAGATGAGTTTAATCAGTTAGAGAATGTTAAGAACAAAGAAGAGCGGTAGTAGACAGAACTACACAGATAACGATATATCCCAGCCCCCTTCATCTTCTAGGGCAAAGAGAAGCCCCCCTCGCACCAATCATAATTTTGTCATTTTTGTAGCTTTTAGTCCATGCTCATATCCAGAGTGAATTAAAGATCAACAAAAAAATACAATATTAAGGAGGAACCATCGTAGACGGTAGTGGTCTGGATCTAAGCTTGATTGATAGGGGGTACAGACGGATTGGGTGGGGGGTCTATCAGAGTCAAGCCTGGGGAAAAGGGTGTGCAGCCATGCAAAGAATGAGCACTCTATCTCTTTTTACTATGCTCCCCATGTCTTCTCTTTTCTCTCAGGTAGAGGTAGATGAGCAGCCGCCTGTATCACCAACGCCCCCTGGCTCTAAACTGGTGTCGATTGTAATGCTAAACCAGAAAAAGGCTTTTCAGCCAAGTGGTTTCCTCTGACAGTCACAGACAATGAAAGCCAATCACGCTTTGCTACAGAAGAGAACATTTCTACAGAAGTCAAGTTTTGGGAGAAGTGGCAACTTAAATGGCAAAATGGTCATGTTAGTATTGAACAAAAATGGCAGGCAGTTTTCATGCATGGCCATGTGAGAAAGCCAACAGCATAAACTGGACATTGCATGAATATAGATTTAAGAGTGAGAGAAAAAGACTCACTGTCTGTTCGGAATGTGACCCCGAGCTTCCGACCATTATCGTCAGAACTTGACTGGACCTGGAGCCCCTGTTGAGGACAAGAGGAGGAGTGATCAGAGAAAGACAAGGACAACTGGCAGACAGTGAATTTGTGCTGGCATAATGAGGTGGTTTGATTTTTATCAATCTTCTGACAGTCAGTCTGCAGACTCACTGGAAATCAAGGAAAATCAGCCAACTCACAGATGTATTAGGCAGTGTGATCTATATCTACTGAACAAATAATAACTAGGGCTGGGGGAGTTAACGCATAAATCTTTGCGATTAATTTTAAACATTTAACGCAGTCAAATAATTTAATGCAGTGAATCACAAACACTATAACTATAAACAAACACTATAACCCTATACTATGGTTTTAACCACTTACAGTTGTGACAACAATTGTTAGTGATAGGAAGTCTGGATCTAATGACTAGAATACGTCCACTATTGCAAACAGTTATCATATTCCAAAGGAAGAACCCTTAAAGCATCTATTAAATGAATAAATTACAATAGGCTGGCTACAGAAAAGACAAATATTTTGACTGGGCCTTTGGTAAAGTCGTTCTTCATTTTTGTCATGATACAGTTGCATACTGAAGCTCTATGGAATTGAGCTTAAATGTCTTGAACGTGAGAAAATCTAAACTTTTTAGGTTAACTAGGTTAACAAGGTTAACAACAAATATTTTATTGTATGCAAATACAAAATTCAATCGTAGGAATGAAATAGATTCAAATGTGGTACAAGTGTATGCTTAACTCAATAAATGCATTGTCACATTCAATCGTAACATTTCTGACGTAAACACGGAAAAAAGTTAATGTTTAAGTAGAAACACAAAGTTCACAGATGGTTCATATAGCCAGAACAGTGTGTAGTTTGTAAATTCCAAATATGCTTTTATCAGATTTGATCCAAGAGCATTTTGAGCCTATGCAGCCTCTTGCACTCAATCGCTTACCAGGTGAGTCTGCAGACTGACTGTCAGAAGATTGATAACAATCAAACCACCTCATTATGCCAGCACAAATTCACTGTCTGCCAGTTGTCCCAGTTGTTTAGTCTGTGAGGGTTCAGGATTAGGGTTTAGGGGGGACATTGGGATTGGGCCCCTAAAGCTTTGTTGTCTATAATGTTGCTGCATATAATTGATGGAAATGACTACTCTGTAGTTTTGTTTACAGTTCACAAGATGTCATAATATGTTCTATTTAAAATATACTTCATCGTATTTATTGCTTTATTTTAGTGATTCTACCACACGTAACATATGCGATTCATCACAGCAAATTGTGAAATTCATTCGTTTTTTTTTATTATTGATTTCCAGCCCTAATAATAACCCATGATAACATACTAGTATCAGTATATACTATATATATATATAGTTCAAACCCTCTCTCACCAGGGCACCCACAAACTCTTACTTGGACATATATACTCTACTGATTAT
Organism: Novumbra hubbsi; assembly: GCA_016801125.1. NCBI lineage: Eukaryota > Metazoa > Chordata > Actinopteri > Esociformes > Umbridae > Novumbra > Novumbra hubbsi. Next base: position 29,050 of record JACXGK010002198.1, on the reverse strand, counting down.
TTCATAGACAATTTGGATGATAAATACTTATGGCTTCTTAAAGAGCAAGAGTAAAATACAAAAGAGAAAACACAGGTCTCTAAGAATGACCAACTAATTGATTTTATTTTTGGAGCAGAAGGCGAGGAGCTAGTCCCTCGAAACTGATCAATTGTGGTTTGGAAGTATTTCAAATTTAGGGCAAGTGATGTTAAGCAGGAACAAATCATATGCACAAAGTGCTTTAGAATTGTGTCTGCGTCGAACAGCAACACAACTAACTTGTTTAATCACCTGAAACACCACAAACTGCAGTACGATGAAAGGCCAAGACAAATAAAGTCGCCAACGTTACCTCACTACATTTCCCCATCTTTAGCCCTGGGGGAAATGTAGTGACTTGCCTTTACTCGTCTTACAAGCCAAAACTTTTATGGCCCGGTCTTATTTTGATGCAAAGATGTTTACATTAGCAGGAATGTACAAACAACTTGGAAGTAAAAGCAGTGGTCTGTTTAATTAAACTGGAAAGTGCAATAAAAATATGTTGCCTAAAATCATTGAATAATTGTTATAAATAATCGTGATCTCAATATTGATCCAAATAATCGTGATTACCATTTTGGCCATAATCGTGCAGCCCTAATAGCGCTCTGCATTTGTCTTCGGCAATGAGAGTGGATTCTCTATCTTGGACAGGGGATGTTCTCTGGAAATGCATCACTGGTAATGGAGTCTGATGATGATGATCCAGTATATTGTCCAGGAACAATTTTGCACGCTTGACACGCATTGCTGATTTAGGTTGAAAAAGAACAGCATCTTTCTGTGATCTGTTCTACCACATGAGCCTGCCAAGTCTTTACTGGTATTATATCTGTATGGACCTCTTAAGGCGTTGCACTAGCTGTGAAAGTGCAGAGAGGTTAACATACAGAGAGGGTGCAGAGAGGGTAACACCATAGCTCCTTCAAATGGCTGTAGGGCCTGGCTCAGGTCCTCAATCAGGTTCTACTGTTCTGGCTTAAGATAAAGGTAGTGGTGTTTTATTCCCAGAATCACTTATGGGTCAGAGAGTGCAGCAGTCACTGGCCGTCTTTGTTCCAGAGGCCTGAATAACGTGATAAGTGCTGTCCCAGGGAGTACTCAAGTGTTGAACAAGCATGTGTTGCAGTGTGCCTATTTTCTGCTGGTTATCCTTCAGCTTAGTGCATGCCAGCTCACTCCTTTTAAAATGTTCAACAACGCATCTTGCAGCAGCCACACACTTGGAGACAGCTTGGTGGTTCAGAGTGCTTTGCACAACCAAGTGCAGGGTGTGACCTGCACATCGCACTGACGCTCATCTATCCTTTCCGTCCAAAATCTTTACCACTGCAACGACATTAGCAACGATGTTGAGGACAACAACTTTAATTTTCTCTGGTAGAATGTGAAAATTGGCAATAACATCCTGAAACCACCCTACAATATTTGCACCGTGTGGCTCTCTTCAAGGAGCATTGTTGTCAGGCTGTGGGACTCCCTTTCCCAATCCTTCCCAAGAAAGTGACATGATGACCCAGATATGGCTCTGTAGCAAAGCTCCAAATGTGCAATGCTGTCAGTCTCCTTAAGAGTGTTGATGTTTTATGATTTAGAATTTTTTTTTCATTAAGTAAATTCTTGAAGATAACGTGTACCTAGGAATAAAAGTGAAAACCATCCTTTGAAAGCATTCATCCACCACATGGACAGTGATCACATCACTGACATGGTGCTACTCTGGTAGAGTTTTTCTTTTTTTTTTCATCTTAAAAAGATTCTGTACCATCAAATCACTTGTACCTCACATATCCACAGCGTAGGCGCGCTGTGCAAATACAAATCCTCTGTGTGAAACTCAGTGACCACTGAGCAGCATAGATAAAACAAAGCTCACTTGCATACAGACACGTGTTTGAACACACACAGACACTCTTGCAGATTCACTCACACAAATTCAGGTTGTCATACACAGTATCACACACACATTCCCCTCGCTTATCGCATGCAGACACGCGCCTCTCCTTTCCCTAGCCCCCACGCTCATGCCTGCATCTGCAGATGTGTCTGAATTGAAGCAGAAAGAAGCTGAGCGGCTAGAGATTAGACCACCATGGCTGAACAGTGGAAACCTTCATCATTCTCATCACACACCTCTCTGCTCTTAGCCAAAGCATTGCCTCTTCACCAGCAGATCTCCCCGAAGGTCATACAGCATGCTCTAAAATGCTCTGAAAAAAGTATTCCTGCATTTCACACTTTACCCTCTCTCTTTCCATCCAACACTTAAGACACACCTTTGTTTTTTACCTAATCTTTTTAGTGAATCAAACGAATGTCACTTGCAGCCTTTTTAAAAGTCTTTGTTTTGTGGTCAATTGTTTAAAAAAAAAAACTGTCAGTACGATTACAGGCTCAAAATGTCAAGAAACCATGAACTTTCTTCTGAAAGTGCATTCCAGTTCCGAGAAGGCGATTTCATTTAGAACTTGTACAACGCTTTGTACTACTTCCTTCCCAGAACAGCGTAAACTGGCTCCAACAGAAAGAGGAGTGGGAGGCCCCAGTGAACAACTAAGCAAGCAGACAAATACACTAGTGTCTCAACGTCAGGAGTGAAGAGGCTCTGGGATTCTTGTTTTCATGGAAAACAAGAAAGTAAACTCAAACATTTCAATGGTAGTGTATATTTTCTGAGGGAGCTACCAAGCATGTCTAAAAACGAAATGTTTACTGCCACAGAGAGGAAGGCAGTAACTCGTTTCTCATTTAGCAGTAGAATGAAGTGTTGGAGCTGCGCCTTGGGCTTGTACTAATGGTCTCCTGGGCCTGATGTAGTGGGGTTTAACACCCTGCTCTCAGTAGGTGGCTGGAGGTCACACACACACGCATTCACACAAAACAAACACACACATCCATCTACAACAAACACCACACACACGACATACAGCTGCCATCAACAGGGCCTTGATATATACCACACCTGTATTCAATCAGCATGCTTGAAGCCCCCTGACCACAGCATCACACCTCTGAAACTGACCGGGAGGTGTTTGTGTGGGGGGGGTCGACACAAACCTCCTAATAAGCCCAACACACACCCTTTCTACCTCTCCACATGGTCTTTTACAGCCCCTATTTACAGGCCTTGGGCTTTGTTCCTGTTGCCACAGGATGTCCGTTTGGTCCCCTGCACTGGTCCTTCTGATGTTGGCCCTCACTTTTACTTTACATTTTAGACCAACCTAAACAAGCAATTTGGGTTAAGTGCCTAGCTCAAGGGTACAATTATATTTATTGTCATGTGAGTTATGGGATTTCAAATCAGCAACCTTTCACTCACCACTAGCCTATCTGCCGCTTTCCTTTCACCTTGCCAAGAGCCAACTTGGACTTCAAAACTTCAAATGAACTGCTGAAGATGATGGGGTTAACTAACTGCATATAATGTGGTGTCCAGATGGGTGGCCATGTCATTGGGCTGCTGGTGGATTAAGGGGAGAGTCAGGCCGCAGTCAAACTGCCTCCTAAATATTATAGGCCTGAAGAGAACAAAAAGGGAAGGGCCAAACAGAAAAGGACTAAAAACATAACCCCCTTTCCAATCCCTCCCCTCCCAGCTTCGGCGAGGGCAGGTATCTAAATGTTGTGGATCAATGGAAATGTAGGCCCACGCTTCCTTATGAAATAACCAAATAAGTTAGTTTCATTTTTACACTCTATTGCTTTTTCAAAGGATGGTTGAAGTTCTTTACATAGTATAGCTCTGCCCACAAAAAAATAGCCCTACTTACTTTTGACTTTAAAAGCATTATAGTTGTCCAGTACTGAAATAAAGCCCTCACACCTGTGCTGTGCCTAAGTGCTTTCTAAAACCACCTACCAGATACAACTCTGGTCTCAAATGTAGCACCCTGTGTCCCAACCTGCCAGAGAGCGTGCAGATTCTCAGTGCAAACATGTCTTAACAGGGCACCGGTTCCAGAAGGCAGCAGGTGAAGGTAAGCAACGGAAACATATACACACACACACACGAAAGGTGCAATTTATGGGTGTTCTTCCAAGCAGTCTAAACCAGACCAATCCCGACCAGGTGTTCCTTTCTGCTCCTCTGCCAATAATAACTATAATTATATTATCATAACGACAGACAGACTTCCTAGCTAACACAAGCACGTACATGCACAAAAACACGCAGACACCAGTCATCAACCCAAAGTCCAGCCACCTGGGGTACAGGGAGAACTTTCAAGTCTTTCAAGACCTTTACATTTAAAATGTCAAAATCATAACATATGTAATGGCAGAAAGATTGTTTGTTGGTTGGTCACAGTTGCTCAAAGTGTTCAGAGGAGCCAAGAGGATTAAAGAGGTCTTGTTTTTCCATTCTGGCATCCCATAACCCCACAGCACTTGTAATGAATTCAAGAGTACACAGCAGAAAACAGCCCATCCAGCGGCGTTACAAGTGGAGATGGTTCTCTTTAAACAGCTATTAGCAGCTCAACACATGGAGACAACTCCACTCGAACCAGCTGAGAAACCTATAAAAAGGCAACTATTAGTTTGATCCCCCACCCCACCAGCAGCAGCCCTCAAGGCCCGGCTAAAAGATGCAGTTGGGGTTTCACTATTTTTCTACTTTATATGTGAATAGTCAAATCACTGTCATACTTCAGCTCGTTATGACATTCTGGCAGTGCAGATTTTCAGGGACACATTTTGGCTTGAAAGCAGCACTTTTACAACCAGAGGAAATAAATCCAAGTACTTTAAGAGTTGAATAAGGACTTTTTTGTATCAGTTGTAAACTGTATGTCGTATGCTAAGAATCTTAAATCAACATGGAGCATCTGCCAAAATGTTTGTTCTCAGACACATTTTTATTTAGCCTTTAGTTTCTAATCTAAAAACAGACTTGAGTTTTATATTTTTGTGGCACCATTCTTTTTCTGACATACAGTTGTGTTTAAAAAAGTTTGCATACCCTTGGATAATTGGTAATATATGTACCATTATTAAAGAAAACAAGAGTAAGAAGGCAAAACACATTTATTTTATTTCTTATGGGTTTCATATTCAACTATAAATATAAAAGTCTGCATAACCTTTCTTAAAACTGTGTATTGCCCAGTTTAGCATTAATGACAGCATGCAGTCTTTTGTAATAGTTGTCTATGAGGCCCAAAATACTTGCAGGTGGCATAGCTGCCCATTTGTCTTGTCAAAATGCCTCCAGCTCATGCAAAGTCTTTGGTCGTCTTGCATGAAACGCACGTTTTGATCTCCTTAGAGTGGCGCAATTTTTTTTAGGTCAGGAGACGTGATGGCCACTCCAGAACATTCACCCTTTTCTGCTGTATCCGCTAGAGGGTCGACTAGGCCTTGTGCTAAGGGTCATTGTCGTGCTGGAATGTCCAAATGCGTCCTATGTGCAGCTTTCAGTATTTTCTGATAACATCCAGCATTCACCTTGCCATCAATTTTCACAAGATTCCCTGTGCCTTTAGCACTCACACCCCCAAAACATATGTGAACCACCACAATGCTTCACAGTGGGGAAGGTATCCTTTTCACTATAGGCCTTGCTGACCTTGTTGTATGGTTATGACCATAAAGCTCTATTTTGGTCCCGTCACTCCAAATTACAGTGTACCAGAAGCTGTGAGGTGTGTCAAGGTGTTGTCGGGAATATTGTAACCAGGCTTTTTTGTGGCATGGGCACAACAAGGCTTCGTTTCGGCAACTCGATGCAGCTCATTTTTGTACCAAGTATCGTGGTATTGTGCCACTTGAAACAACCACACCGTCTTATTCCAGAGCCGCTTGCATTTCTTTTTTCTTTGTATCCCCACCAATTCTTCTGGCAGTTGTGGCTGAAATCTTTCTTGGTCTACCTGACATTGGCTTGGTATCAAGAGGTCCCCACATTTTCCACTTCTTAATAAGTGATTGAACAGTACTGACTGGCATTTTCAAGGCTTTGGATATCTTTTTATATCCTTTTGCATCTTTATAACGCATGTCGCAGGTCTTTTCACAGTTCTTTTCTTCTACCCATGGCTCAGTATCTAGCCTGCTCAGTGCCAGCCAACAAACTCATTGACTATTTATACACAGACACTAATTAAAATTGTAAAAGCCGCAGGTGTGGGAAATTAACCTTTAATTGCCATTTTAACCTGTGTGTGTCTGTAAACAAGGCCAAACATTCAATGGTATGAAAACTTTTGATCAGGGCCATTTGAGTTATTTCTGTTATCATTATGGTTTAATAAGAAACCAATTAACTATGTGATAATACATGGCTTCATAGGATCACTATCCTTAACAAAAAGTTTTTTTTGCATGATCAGTCATATTTTCAAAATCACTGCCAGAATTTCACAATTTCTGCCAGGGTATGCAAACTTTTGAGCACAACCTTATTTGACAGTTGAATACATTCTGAGAAGTATACATCGAGTAAAATAATACTATATACTACTATATAGCCATTGCTATACCAAAAAAACATTGCACAAAGAGTGTGGTATAATGCTAAATGTTTTTCGTATATAAAAGAGAAATAAAATGTCCTAACCCTTAATAGTCTAAGCATCTGCAAAAAACATAACTTAGTATTTTATCAAGTTATTTTTAAAATCTACTATGAATACTATTTTGATCGATAGTTTGAAAAAATTGTGATGTATTATGTTAAATCTTTCTCATCCATGTATAAACCTGATGTACATTAATAATATCCTGTTAAGGGCTCAGGTACAAGGTTGTGTACATGCATGTTGTTGTCTGTATGTCTGTTCTGTTGTCTTGTCATCATTGCTATGTCTTTGCCCCTCCCGGTGGTCAATTGGTGGATTAATACAAATAGCAATGAAGAAAACAAAGTCAAAATGACTTTGGCAACTGAACTAGTGATGTCAAGGAGATGGTCTTGCCCCTTCACTTTACTGTCGATCTATGGCCAATGTCCATGTTACATTCTGAATTTCACAATAAATCGACCTACTCACAAAACCCAAATATCACTAAATAAAACAAGTGACATTTAAAAGAACAAAGTAAGAACATCCTTTATGGATGTTCTTTCATGTATATTTTCAATTAGGTAAATACCAAACATTCCGAAACAGTTATGTCAATAACTTTCCGGTGGCACAGTGGTACTGGCAGAGTGTACTGATTAGAAGCCCATGGTTCGATTCCTCCTGTCTGCAACAACTTAAAATTTACTTTTCTCCTTCTGCAATTTTCCAATTGTCCCAAATTGTTGGAGTAAACCCAAATTGCTCCTTCCAGCTATATGCGTTATTATAATAAAAAGTGGCAGAGAAAATATCGCATTATATAATCTATAGAATATGTTTTACATAATATCTTAACCTTTATTTTCAATAATCTCCCTACTACACAATAGGCAGGACAAGGAGGAGCTATTAAAATTACAATGTTTGAAACATTCCTGTAAAATCACCTGATATCAAAATGAGCAATCAAATGGGTGTGTGTAATTAGTGGATACTCTAATACAGGGGTGGGCAAATATTTTGGCTCGGGGGCCATATCAGGATTTTGAAATGAAATGGAGGGCCACATTTGTTTTTGTAATTTGTTAATCATAATTGATTTGGAGGCCAGAAAAGGGCAAAAGTTAAAACATACATTACATACGTACAGTAGATCCCATATAAGGTGTAAATAGTTAAAATTCTGACTCAGATGTATAAGAATGGGCTGGTGAGTTGGTTTTTTAATTCCCCCCAAAATAATTTTATTACATTCCGTGGGCCGGATGGGACAGCCTCGCGGGCCGCATTTGGCCCCCGGGCCGTAGTTTGCCCACCCCTGCTCTAATAGGTTAGTCTTAGGGAATTGCATTGTGCTCAGGTTGTTTTTTTTTCTTTGCTTGAGCTAGTAGAGAATGCACCCATCCCCCACCTAAAGACCGCATCGCGAATCAATAGATTTGGTCTCAAGTCAAATCGCTAACATGTCGGGCAGAGCTCACAAGTTTTGTTCCCTGAACATTGAACGCTGACATTACATCTCCTTTTCACAGTCGCATAACAACATTGTCCACTACTTTCATCTCTCCATAAATTGCGTTGTGCATTCAACAGGTATTTTGTTGAACGGCTATTCAGAATTCAATGCCAAATGTGTCCGGTTAATTGGCCATGTATTGTGTAAAGCGACACCGTGCCTTGTTCATCTACTACAGTTATGTTCTCACTGCACTGTATTTCACAAACGTCGCAAATGTATCATTCACAAGACAGGCAGTCCTTGTGGTCCTGTCATCAAAGCGCAGATATCTGAGAATTTTTTATTTTCATTTCGGTCGACCAATAATCATCGAGTTTCATGCTTTTACCGCCAGTAGCACCTCTCAAATAAATAAGATCCACAAATGCTTTTAGTTCGGCATCAGTCAATTTTAACTTTCCTGCATAATTTTGCTCAGCTCCCGCTTCCGTGTATTTTCTAACGTTTGTCTAGATGTCTGTGTCAATCAAACACTTTAGACTACTCAGTGGACATGTAATATTTTCATATGTAATATTATTAGGGTTATTCCATCAGGAGAAATCCTATTGTAGTTGTAGGTTTTATTATTAGGGTCACTCCGTCATGTATATTTTCAATAAAAAAATACCAAACATTCCGAAATAGTCGACTTACTAACTTCGCTGGTGGGGCAGTGGTTAGAGTGAACCCATTGTAAATGCAGGGTTCGTGGTTCAACTCCCTCTGTCTGCAGCAGCTTAAAATGTGCTTTTACGCTTCCGCATTTTGCGTATCCCCAATGTCCCCAATATTTTTGAGTAACCCAAATTGCTGCTTGTATTATTATTATTGAATTGTACACTTTATTTTACTTGAAAGTCAAATAAAATAAACCAGTGCATTCTACATACATACAACTACAAGACTACTTCAATATGTATGACACTGAAAAGTTAACACAAATAAGACGTTCCGGACCTTTGCTTGAAGTAATTTGGTCTAACTGGACCCTTCTACATTTTAAGAAACATGTGCAGGCCTTGTTGAGACTTAGGAAGGAGAGATGGAAGGAGAGGGGAAAGGGGAAGTAGGAAGAATGAAGAGAGGAAGAGAGAGGCAAGACAGGAGGGTTAAAAAGAGGAGGTGACCTTTTTGCCTGGAGGGGGGAAAGGAAAAACTTGCTCTAAATCTATCTGTAACATTTGTAGAACCACACTTTTGATCACTGGCTTTCTGTTTGAGCATATTCTGTGCTGTTATAAACTAATTGGCAGACTCAGATGATGTCACTGTGAGCTAGCCAGCACCCAGTGGGACAAAAACCCAGGCACTCGACCATGTGGACCACTTCATCTCGTTTGTCAAAATAGACAACCTGGAAAAGCCAACCGGCAATTTAAAGTGCACAAAGCAACATTATCTAAATAACTTTTCACTTCAAATATTAGGTAAAAATGTCTGAGCAATGGATGGATTTCAGAGTTTCACTATAGCAAATTTGATGTTTGACGGTGGAATGTTGAACATGTCTATGGTGAGACGAGTCAATCTTATTCATATTTGGTTTTGCTATGAGAGTATAAGCCCACTGGAGACACTGTCTACAACCATTAATGCTTTCATTTATTTATAATTATTAAGTGGGGGATCCCCCCACTTTATGTAATCTCTTATACATATATTTATTATTATAGCCACCCTCCTACAGTTCTTGCACTCCGGAGACATGACAGGTATCAAAATGTGTCTTGTTTTCGATTGCGTTGCTATTGTTTTGGGGAAGGTTTAGTTGCAAGGTTTAGGAAATATTTTAGTTTTTGTGGCAAAAAGCATTGACCGAAGGGTAGTTAGCCACACTGAACGTCGGTGGCCTCGCAACCTACATAAACAAACTTTCCAGAATGAGACCATGCTAGCTAACTACAGCACTGTTTAATCCGTGACAATGAAATGGCACTGAATTCGACCATGGGACTTACTTCGTTAAACGTAAGTGTAACAGGTCACATAATGAAGAAAACATTCAGTGAAATCTAAAAAGGATAGTTACAATTGTTTCAGCCAATCAGGATTCCACAAACTGTTAGGTCCCGCCCCTGAACAGCAGATAGTCAGTTGAAGTTGCTAGCAGAAGATACGTCATTATAGCAAGCCTCACTAGATTAATTACCCTAAACTGAACGAAGTATTAGAATAACTATCTGAAGAATTAAGAAATATCTTTAAGGAAAATATACAAATCACATCATTGTTGTGCAGAGACTATGTTAATTTGTTCAGTTGATTAAAAGTTGATTAAAAGTTGATTGAGTTTAATTTAATTGTGAGCCTGATATCTGGACGTGGCGCTAGAGGGTCAATTAATAGATGTAAACTTTTAGCTAATTGCAGGCGATCTTATATAAGTCAAAATATAATTTTATAATGAAATCAGTGGGGCTAAAGATTATGTGCTGAAATGACTTATGAAGACTATGTGAAATTCGGTAGCATAGTGTTTTCATGAATCATTTCTTGTGGTAAAGAATTTGTATGCATATGATTCAAAGATACCATTGTTGTAGTTCACAAAAACATTTATAATTCCTACTTATTTTCTGCTGTTAGGTAGTTAATCAACTAATAAAATGTTTGTGTTGGCCTGTTAATCCTATGCACAGGTCAGGTTTTTATATTGGGATTGATGCGTTTGATTGCGAGACTACCCATTAAGACGATTTATTTGGGAAAGGACCTGGTTAAGAAGAACTGGTGCTTAGGAAATTTCGTTCTGTTCATTGTGTGTGTGGGATCACCCCACCTGTGCGTTAGGACAGTTGTGTGTATGTGTTGTAATCAGAAAGTTGTACTTGCATATTGATTTATTTTAAGATGTTCAGGTGATGGTTAAACAAATTGTAATAGCTTATAATTGAAATTCATTTATTTTCAGTTATTCATTTATATTTATGTTAAATTCTGGAGTAAACAATTTTTTTTACAACTTAATATAATTACAGCTCCTGGTCTCTAGTTTGTTTTAAAACATCTTTATTGCTCCCTCGGAGCCTTGTGCATTCCATTGTGCCGTTAGTGTGGTAGAATAAGCATATACCACCTGAAGTTATTTTTCCAGCTATACATAGTCTTTCTTAGCTAGCTAGCTAATTGGACATATCTTTGATTTTGGGTGATGGTCAGCTAAGTACTGGGGGATAATCTGTGTAAATTTACTGCCAGTACAAAAGTGGACACTGGACATAGCTGCTGCAACAGCGACCCCACTTTACCATTTCCTTGGAATTGTACCTTTTCTAGTTAATTCTGTTTTTCCAGGTACGCTGACTGGGAACACATTCTGAATAACAGCATTGAATTGGGGCTGATTAAGAAGCCATGGTAGTATGACAGCCATAAATGTGATCATGACATTGGGGCTAAAACCCCCTAATCTTACGACCATTACCACCAAATCTTTAGTGATCATAAAGTCAGGCTCCATCTAAAAATGTGCCACCCCATGCAGGGCAATGTCCCCTTCACTGTCAAAGCATTGGGATATGTGCCTTAATATCTTCCCAGCAGGATGTGTGCCCACTACTGGCCTTCCTACACCACTTTTAGAAACCTAATTTCTCCCACCCAGGAACCAATCAGCACTATGACTGCTTGATTTCAGAGAGAAACAAGCAGTAGGTGGCAGTGCGCTATGCTGTTGGCATATTTCAGCCCCTACCATAGATGTTCAAGCTGGTATCAGCCTTTTCCACTGCTTTTTGGCTATTTGTCAGCCATTTCCACTCCTTGATCTTCACCTAACCTCTGGCCCAGTCAAAGCCGCGGGCAGAAGGAAATGAGGTCCTCTCCTTCAACCGGGCAAGGCAGGACTAATCAGAGTTCTCGTTCCCTGCTCTGTTCTCCACTCAAATACCTAATCTACAATGCGGTTTCCATTACCACAACATGTGGCTCTCATTTTAAATTCCCAACCTGTTTTTTCACTGGGACAAATGCCTTTATGTCCTTTATCAAGAAATATCTATGCTAATTAATCATCACCCGTTATTTACTTATTTTCCCCTGTTTGCATAAAATTTCCCTCTCCGTTGATCTCAGAACGGTGTGTGTCTGCATGCATGTTTGCAAGCAAGCAAAAATATGTGATGCCAATGAGAGTAAATGCATGTGTGTGAGCTAAAAATATTGTGAATCAGTGGAGGCACAGTTAACTTATCCTCAGTAGTCTGGTTTAAAAAAATGCTTGGTAGACCCCTGTCTAGTACTGACATAAAAACATTAATGACAGTTTCATTGCACATTGCAGGATCATGTGCACATTCTAATTTAACTTGGTAATTAATAAACGTCACATTCATTTGCAGAGAGAATGAATATCAATAAGAACATTTTACTGTATTCTCTCTGTATGTGAACGTAACGCTTGCAAAATAGTTGAAAATGTATTCTAGAATCAGGATGATGTTAAATAAGTTAAGAGTGGCCTTAAATAACTTTGTTGTTTCTGTTTTCTGTTGGAGCCCAGCATTAAAACTAGAGGAAAGATGCATGGTCATTTAGTTGTTTGCTTCTTCTTACTGGTCCCATCCTGCCTCAGGTGCACATATTGAATCAATGATGCAGGCATCAGTTTCCCAAATCTTTGCAATGTCACTTCAGAGCCAAAGTCTTTTAACGTGAAGGCAGGCAATTAGAAACATCCTGATATTTTGGAAGACGTTTTACACATGAGTGGCTTTGATGAGATCAAGAAGCCTCGAAGGAAGCCTGATGAGAAAGAGGAAGTGTTTGGGACTAGATGCGGCCAGATTATGGAGTCCTGTAATTTAAAAACACAGACGGTCACGTACACCCATAGTCATGCACCCACCACCCAAAAACACGGAGTCAAACCATTACTCAACAAAAGTGAAATATTGCAGGAGCCTTGTACTGTACAGTGCATACGAAAAGTATTCACAGCGCTTAACTTTTTCCAAAAGATTTTATGTTACAGCTTTATACCAAAATTGATAAAATTCATGTTGTTTTCCCCTCACAATTATATATATAAATACACACACACACAATACCCCATAATGATAACGTAACGTTTTGAAAATTAAGAAATAAAATATAAACACGTACAAGTATTCACAGCCTACTTTGTGTTGAAGCAACTTTAGCAGCAATTATAGCCTCAAGTCTTTTTGAGTAAGGTGTGCCAAGCTTGTAGCATACATTTTTGGGCAGTTTCTCCCATTCTTATTTGTACAATACATGCAACGTATTAACATACTGTATGACCAACTGCGGTGTACAGCAACCAAATCTAGAGACCAGCAACCTTCTATTTAGATTAACAAGTGCTACAAATAAATGCTGCCATTATTTCAGTTTTTGAAAATAAATGTAAGGGCCGTGACATACCTTGACCTTAAAAAACAGACAAACAAAACATCTCCTGCACTGTCTTTAGTCACATACTAGTTTAATAAAAGGTCCAGATCTGAATACATTCTAAAACTGTGATTCATCGCAATTAACTACAGAGGAGTCTTTGCAATTAATTATTTTAATAGTTTGACAGACTTTGTTTGTGGGTGTGTGTATGTGTGAGAGACATGTCTGGGGAATTATTGTCATGGACATTCTTGTGACCTTGCCTCAGTCAAGTTAACAGAAAACAGAAAATCCCCAAGGACAGCGTCCTAGCTTCATAAGGGGTCCCTGCACCCTAACTGTTTATCAAATAGTCAGTCTAATGCTGAATTGAAGTCCCAGATTAAGTCATATTGCATACAGAGTGCGCCATTTAAGATGTAGCCAAAATCGAACATAATTTTCCTTCATCCCCCGTGCGCTCCAATCTGGTTTACGCAAATGGAATCATATCTTAAATTTGGTGTCCTGCTTTTGACCACAATAGAAAGTCAAAGTGCATTATGTGGTAAATAGGATGCTATTTAGGACAATTTATCGTTGACCCATTTATCGTTGACCTACAGTTTGAAACACTTCCATATGCTAGTACAACTTAACACAATTTTTAGAGCTATTGCAGAGGAACCATGGGTCTGACACTGAATTGAAACATGGAGGAATGAAAGCCCACACAATTTGTGGTTCTCCAAGGTATCAACAAGAGATAAATCACCATAGCAGTGAAGATTGCTCAAAATCTATGCTGTGATGCGACATGCAAGTGAACACATGCATTCAACATCATGCTTTTACCACCACACACACACTAGAGATGGGGAATATAATTGTTTTAAGATGCATCGCGATGCTGACGTGAACGATTCTGCATCGATGCATAAAAACAAATTATAATTTTTGTTATTTATTTTAATAAATAAATAAATATACATGCAGTAATTGATTTGTAAATAAATACTATTAGTAAATATAGAGATTTTTTAAAGTTATGTCTGTCGGAAGTAACACATGTGCGTCTGTCTGTCTAAAGTAGATAGGAGACATAGGGCAGGGAGAGCAGCTGACTGCTTAAAAATGCACATAACGGCTTGAAAGCAGAGGTTTGGGCACATCATTCTTTTAAGGAAAACAAGCTTGATAAAGATTATGCAATGTGCGAGACCTGTGGAGTGTGGTTGAAATACTTTGGCAACACTACACATATAAGGAATCACATGTCCCGTTTTCACTCTGAGCTAGGGTTAGCATCATCCCCGCAAAACAATGCTAATCAGCCTATTATACAACAATTGAGGCTATCAACTTTACCTCAGATATCCGAAAGGACAAACAAGATCACACAGTCCATTGCCACATTTATTGCAAAGGATCTCTTACTCGGCCGTGGAAAACACAGGTTTTCACTTCCTCCTTCATACTCTGATGCCAACATACATAATCCCTTTTCTGAGTTCACAAACACCACTATACCTGTGCTGTACAGTGACACAAAATCCAGAGTAACGGAGTCGATGCATAAACCGGCTGAGTTGTCATCACCTGCGATTCCTGGACATCCATCGCCACAGACTCATGTGTAAAGGTAACCGCTCATTATATCTGCCATGACTGGCAGCTGAATTCACAAACGAGAGGTTTTTACAAAAACAACATGGGTTTTTGCTAAATGTTATTTCAGAGTGAATAAACAAATTTAGATTTTCCACATAAACAATCCAATATGTTATACTACCTTGTTTTACAAATAATTCAATTTTAGTTATATTATAGTCCGTGTTTTAGACCGTGCATTTTCCTGTAATAAAGCTGCTACAGAAATGTAAGTTTACAATGTCAAAACTTTATTTTATGTTACCCCGCAAACAATACTGATTAACTTGTAAAATAGGTTGACAATCGGTTTATAATCGAATCGTTACCCTCTGCATCGTAATCGAATAGTGAGGCAGGTGAAAATTCACACCTCTTATACACACACTCATCTCATTGTTAAATTGATCTAGGGAGCTAATGTAAAAATGACCAGTAAACTTTAAAGTGATGATCTAAAGCATTATACATTTGTGATCCAGGGAGCAAAGAGATTTTAATAGCTCAAGGGCTTAATCTGTCTGTTCAAGTCCTGGGCAGTCAGCTTTGACAGAGGGAGTTGAGCTGCCAAATCACAACACAAACACACACAGCAAGTATGTAAACATCGTTATGGTGAAAGAGAGTGCTTATAAGATTCAGAGTGTTCGGTTTCATGCCTTAAGAATGCATCACTATATCACAACATGGATAACAGATTTAGAAAATCGTTCCTCTCTTCTCCTCTTTAAAAACATTACATCGCTGTTATTTGACCTTGAAATTAAATAAGTGCAGGAGCTGTCTTGTTCGTCAAAGTGTGTCATTGCCCATATATTCATTTTCAAATAACTGCAACAATGGCAGAATTTATTTGTAGCACTTGTAAATCTAAATAGAAGGTTGCTGGTCTCTGATCCCATAGCTCATCACTAGTATTGTGATCTTGATCTACAATGGTTATATTCTGTTCGTAATTTGGAGAACATGGGAACAAACATGTATAACATTTCTGTCCCATTCCCACGTAAATATAAAAGGTATACATTTTACAAGTTTACTTCAATACAAAATGACCTTTTGAACCACTGTGTAATCTCAATCTTAGTTTCTCTCCTTTGTGTCATAACAGTCATGATAAAATGACTGGTCTGTTGGGTCACATTGGAATACAGCGAGGTACCATGTACCGAAGCCTTTGAAGAGACCACTGTGTAATTTCAATCTAAACTCTGAGCCTTTGGCAGGAAGTAAGAACTGCCCTGGGTAGCAGATCACTGATGAGGTAAAAGAGGAGAGGCCAGCTAATTGATTGTAATGACCTCAGTCTGTAAGACTCAGACAGTCACTGAAATACTGGGCACGTGTGTTCATACCAGCTGTAAAAATATATGTGGGGATAAATAGTAAAACACTAAAATCTGAGAAAGGTTTTTGGGCCAGGCCCGAGTATGAAAAATAATATTTCCAGGTTGGAGGTAAAACATAAAATTGTGGTTACGCTTAGAATAGGAATAACTGTTAAATGTAGCAATTATGGGTTACGTTTAAGGCCAGATTTAGATGTTGGGGCTAGGTTAGGTTTAGGCATACATCAGTTTATTGAGGTTAAGATTGAGTTAAGACATAGGTAGGTTTAAGCATAAAGGATAGTTCGATGAGGATCAGGTTAGGGTTAGGTTACAGGTAAGATAGGGGCTGCATTTAGTGTTAGGATAATCAATGATCTGATCCCAATAACAACAAAAAAACTAATGTGTGTGTGTGTCTGAGAAGTGACCGAAATAAAAAAAGATAAGACTCTGCACAGACACCAAGTAATTTCCAACTGTGATGACTTAAATCATTGACTGGATCCTTGTGCTCGTTCATAAAATGTGTTGACAAAAGTTGTGCACCAAACTACTAGTTCCCAACCGGCTGATCAACCCAGCCCTAGAGAGGTGAACCGACACCCTGGATATTTAATTCACTTTTAAAATACCTCCAGTTTACCAAGGCCAAGCAGCCATTCTTCTTAAGCAGCAGGATCCCTCCATGCCTGCCAGTCAAAGGCACGCAGCCGTGCATCTGAGAAGCACAGGTCTCATTGACAAAAGCTCCAGGGCAATGGCTGTGTCTCGATTCAGAGCTAGCCAACCAGGGACTTTCCCACAGAACAGACAAAACTGCCTCCAAGGTTACGCGCTGGTTGGGTGGGTTTCAATGCTTCCACAAGAAGGTGGGGAGGAATAACTCTAAACCTTGTTACCCTATTACACACACACTACCAGAATGAAAACACAACGTTCTTCTTCGGCTCTACCTCCCTGCGCCAATGTGAAACAAATGCACCTCCCTCCACAATATCCTTCATCTGCAGCCAGATGTTAGAGTTCTTTGTGATAAAAAAAAAAACTAAACAAAGGCATGGTGACTTGTGAAGTCAAGCCAGGGCAGGTAGGATATCCCAAAGCAACCACAATAGAAGACTTGGCCAGGCCTCTATTTGGGCCTGGTTGTCTGGTGACATTGTAACACATTGTCCTTTTCCCCGCCTTTTCTTTATGTTGACAGTGAACAGCAAAAGCTTGACAGAAAATCTTGGGATTGCAGTGTTTACAATCCATGAATTTCCAATTTACCCAAAAAGTCAGACCACTTACTTTACTGATTGTATTTTAGTGTCCTTATTTTTTTTTAAATGTATAGTGATTAGTATGGCACTGCCATCACATTATACGGTGTAGGGCTAAAGCAGATAATTAACACAGTCTTCCAAATCAATGCTGAGAACCATATTCTTTGCTATGCCAACTAAATGTGAATTATTCATAAGATACAGACATTTAACCCTTTAGAAAATGACTGTTGTCTTTTGGGTGCAATGTGTTGAGTACTTTGAGTAGGTTTTTCAGATATTTAACTGGCGCAGGGAGAAAAGATTAAATTAATGAAATATCTTATTAATTATCAGATGTTTTAATACGTAATTAGGAACACTTCAGTGGTAAGCCATGACTTCCTGTTTCATTGGGGTACAAATACAAGCAGACACACTTGCCAAATTTCCATAGTCATTCATCACTATGAAAAAGTCCCAAGAATACAGTTATGATGTGCGACAAAAGGAAATGATCAGGAAATGGCTATAAGAATAGCTCACTAGTTGAAAACGCCTGGAGATGTTAAAAATCAGACTGAAACTGGACATGTGTCTATATTGATCCCATGCACAGTGTGGAGAATGGTTTGAGATAGGCCAAATAATCTCCCCATACCAAATCTGGAGAATAACAGCTACATAACCACAAGTTAATTGGGAGGGTTGCCTTTGCAGTCATCAAACAACAATCTCAGGTAACTATAGTTTGCCAAACTTTGCTGGAATTTTCACTGGGACCAGGTTCTAGGGTCAGATTAACCCAAAATAAAGCCTTTTGGAAACTAACACCAGAAGAGGGTTTAGCATAGATCGAAAGATGGACAGGTAGAAAAGTACATCATCCCTACTGTGAAGTATGGTGGTGGATCTTTGAAGTTAGGGGGTTGTTTTTCCAGGAAAACTTGGGAAGATACGGGGTAGCATGGACTCTGTTGAGTGCCAGTAGATTAAATCAGAACCTGACTGCCTCTGCCAGGAAGCTTAAAGTGAAAAGTGAACTTTCAGCAGGACAATTATCCAAAGCCGGGCAAATTATCTCAAAATCAGAGCAAAAAAAGGGTTCACTGACAACGAATCAAGGCTCATCCCATCAAAAATATGTGGGATGAGTTAGAGAAGTCTAGAGGCATGGAACTCCAGAGAGATTTGGTATGGTGGAATGGTCTCAAATCCCTTGTCACATGTTCTCCTACCTTATTACATATTATATGACTTTTAAAAAGACTAAAAGAGAGGCGGCACAAATAATTCAACTAAGGGGTGCAATAATTGCAGCACATGTATTCAAGAAAAATATATATTTTATTTAAAACAAATGTATTACTTTAAATAAAGATTGGTCTTTTGTTAATATTTTGAATTAAAAATGAAGGACAAATTATTTAGGAGTGGCGATGTTAGGGGAGGGCATATTATGCCGGAATAAGGTAATCTCTGAGACACATACCATTGAATATGTCAAGGAAAAGTGTAGTTTCTAAATCATCGCCTGATACCTAGCATACCATTCACAGACAAAAAGGCCAAATCTTCAAGCTTTTGAAACTTTTCAACAAATAACTTAGGTAGTTTGGCTGACATAACAGTAACTCTGACACCAGTGACTTAACTTCACCTGAGGGAAATGTGGTTGATTTAAAAAGGTTACAAAGCTGGTAATATCTGTCCAACAACTAAACCTGGCAAGCTCAACTTATTGTTCTTCTTTCAGAAATACAAGCAAGTATTACCAAAACAGCCAATCTCTATAGAAGAATGGTTGGAAATGTAATTCACATTCTTAGGGAGCCTGTGGTGAAGTAGAGAAAGAATACTATTGAGGTGAAAGGAGAGAGGGCAACGAGAAAGCACGAGAACGGAGCAGACGTTCCAGAGGATAAGCACTTTAATCTAGAGCCAATCTCCGTCCCATGGGACCTCCAGCAGACTTCTCCCCTCAACTGGAGCCAAGCTCCACTAAATTAAAACCCTACACATACTTAAACATCTGGAGCCTTATATTTCATGCTGCGAAAATTGTAGTACACATCATTTAGTGTAAACAAGTACACTGACCACAAAAAACTGTTTATGTAGAACATTGATCTGTGTCAATTTTGAAAAACTATAGTCTTATTAATCAACAAAGATAGATAAACATTCAAACTGTCTAATTCAATGATTCAAAATATTAACCACAAGATTAACCACGAGAATTCTGAAGACAGACACTGTATGAACAAGTATTATTCAGAATTAAAGACTTTAGCTGAGGCTTGACGTCGCTCTAGTTAGTTTGTTCTTTGGTTACTTAATTAAGTAGGCCTTTGCACAACTATTTGTATGGATAAACAGTTATAAAGGATACTTACAAAGTACCACTTGTAGTCAGCCATGAAAAAAGTGATGAATGGAGACTCAGTTATGACAGATGACAGTACGCTTTTTGGTATACTTGCTCCTGCATACAGTCAGCTCGATGATGAGAGTAGACAGAGGGCTAGAGGAGGGAAGACACACTGAGGAGAAAAACTGACTTGGTCAGAGATTCTTCCCATCTCCCATTGGTGGGGGGGGGAAGGATCACCAAAAGGAACCGTTTACTACCAGAAAAGTTAGAATAGTTTGGCAGGCCAATGTGGGACTAGAACAGTCATTTTCTATATTTCTGACAATTTTGGGTCTGCTATATATCCAACACAATTTAGATCTGATTAAACCTAATCTCTAGCATTTTTTCAGATTGATATTGGATATGTAATTTGTAATGATTTTACAAAAAATCACAGAACTCTTGGGTGTGTTGGATATGGGATTCAGTTCTGCTCTGATATACATTTTGGATCAGATGAGATAAGGCACACCTGTTTGAGAGCAACTTTAGAGCACTGCTTGTTGTTTTCATGTTAATGCCACCAAACATTGTCTGTGTGTTTAACCAAACATTGACCGCAGTGAGCTAACTAAATAAATAACAAACCAAAGAACTAACTACCTAGCGCTAAAGCGAACTAGATGGAGCTGGCCAAATGAGCTAGCCAGGTGTAGCTCCTCCTTTTCGCACAGAGTCTGTGTTCATTACAAAATAAAAATTGTCTACTCAGCAGGAGGGAATTATTATCAGTCTTCTTTAATTAGTTAGGATATAGTTTGAATGAACCATACACAGATCAACATTCTGTGAATGTTTCTTTTTTTCCTCTTTCTATGAAACGTAATGTGCATGCATGAACATTATTTTGGTAATTCAATGTCTGCCTACATCTGAGGTGGCCTTTAACCTTCACGTTTAATAATAATAATACAAAACGATCTGACACCTGCCCAATCTGTGTTTTCTATTTTAAGTGTGTCTTTTGCCACTGTGCATTGAAGACTTGAATCCTTAGAGCAGTTTGAAGCGGCTGTGGAGGTGAGGTGGTGGCCTGTGGTTGCAAGGAGAGGAAATGCCAAGGAATTTTAATAGAGCAAATAGACCCCTGACTTCCAACGGGAAATCTCATCAAAGACCGCCTTGTGCCCCACAGACAAAGAGACAACGCATTAGGAGGCGATCACTCAATATCACGTCAATCAATTACCCTACAACAGGAAGCACAACACTGCTCAGGAAAACAAACAGAAAAATCATCAACACCGTTGACGCGTCTGGTTCCTGCTATTGCCTATCTTATTTAACACATATTCTTTTAAATAATAAGTTAGCTCTGAGCTTGAGTTTATAATTATCTGCTTAGTTAATGTTGACATGGTCAGTCTGAAGAACAATACGTGAACTGGCTATTGCCGGCTATCCATATGTACTCAATCAGCTTCCTACTGATGTCTACTAGCCGCCACAACATTATATAATGATAATTCGCTGTCTAACATTCTCTGATATTAGAACACTTCTAACTTGAAACAAGGTTTCACATTTTACAACCGTAAGCCATTTGCTTTTATTGTCAGCATGCAAATGGCTAACGGTTGTAAAATGTAAAACTTTGTTTCAAGTTAGAAGTGTTGTACAAATCGATCCATTGCCTTCAACAATGACCTGAGAATGTTACAACATTTGGTTTTCTTTCAATTTTTTCATAGGTAACACAGTTGTCCATTATAAAATATTAACATCGGCAAGCTAAAAGAGACAAAGTATATTTAGAAAACACCTGGCTTCTTGAAGTATTTCGTTTTTCCCAAATAGTCATAAATAAAGCAGATGCCGTTACCTAGATATAACTAGACGTGAGTAAAAGTGATCCAGAAATTTGCAGTCTGCTAACGACAGAGCTTGAAACTTGACTTGCACTCAGACAGCGTTTGCGTTTTATCACTTAAACGTCTCGGCGATATTGTTACCTTATAATTGCATTTTTCCGAGATTCCTTTTTTGGTTTCGGGGGCGGGTGATGCAGACAAGTAGTTTGCAAACAGGAAAAACGTTGTGAGTAGGTGAAATAGTCTCGCCCGCGTAGCCATTCCCACTAGTCCATGAAGACCGTCCGATCAGACTGTGAAACACGAGCGGTCAGTCTCAGAACGTTGTCTATGATGCGAGTTTTGCGTGTGGCAATTGGATCATATTTGAGTGGGCTGGTGTTCGCCGCAAGGTGGGGTTGTGGCCCACACGCCTACTTTACGGTCTTGAATATCTGCACCGCAAAACTCTGTATTGTTTATCCAGTTGTTGTTATACTGAACATTATTTGTGAAAATACATTTTCCAATCCCCTGATGTCTGCATTTCAAATCATGTGAAATACATTCATTTGCGCGTAATGCAATTATTTCTATTTACCAACTTCGTTATCTGAAACTCGGTTAATATGGTAGAATGTTGCGTAACTAGCGTTTATGTTGATGTTTCCTCTAGGCAACATCCCATTAGCGTCAGGTAGGCACATTAGAGACTCCACGGAAACAATAACATTTCCGTTTTTTTTATTTCGCCTTCAAAATAAGAGTTCGCGGCAAACCGCTATATGTATGTGCCTGCTACGGCAAGCCACGCTACTATTATCTCAGGTATATATGTACCCGGGTATATATGTACCCAGATAGCAAAGATCATCCGGCCCAGATCCGGCCTAGAGCCTCCATAAATTCTGGGCCAGATCCGTAAAACGGTGTCCTTTGGCACAATGGCCCAATACCGGTGCGGATCCGTTTTTCACTTCCGGACCGAACCTCGGCCAGTTCCAAAACGGCTGAGATTATCTAGGTTAATTTCCCCATGTTAGTTAATTCTCAGTTATTTCTCAGAAAGGGGAAAAAATATAAATTTAAAAACTTTTATTATTAATTTACCAGCCAGAAGTGTAAATGTGAGTACATTTTCAAAACAAGTTATAATAACAAAAAAAAACGATCATCTTTTTAGAATAAATAGAAAATAAACATCTGGAATCTGGAAAAAAATTATGATAAATTTATATGTACATTTAGTCAACCTGATCCTATTTCAGGACTGTAGAGTTCTAAATCACATGAAATAAAATCAAATGGATACAATAAGAAAACCATGTTCTACATTAATGGTCATCTTTTTTAAACTAAAACAATTTTAATGATCTAATTTAACAATCCTAATAAATTTGCACAAAACAGGAATGAACAATGGGTTAGACAAACGACACACACGCTAAGAGGTTAAATGACTCTTTGGCCATGGCCCTGTCTCTGTGGCCGCCTCCCGGGTCAGATGCCAAGTTGAACCATTTTATGGCATAAATGTCAATCTCACTGTCCTGAGCACTCAGATCATTTTTCCTTACAGTTTCTGTTGAGGGAGGTTGTCCATCACTTAATAAACTGTCACTAACAGATATTCTGAAGGTTCCACTTATTCCAGCTAATTCTCCTTTGTTTTGACAGCTGCTTTACTGTATTTTACAATACTAACAGACTTTTTGTGAGCATTCTTTTAATCATTTTTTGCCCTTTACTCCTTTCCAATATATTTGTTTGGCCACTGTGTCAGAGAAAATCCTTGATAATACATTCCAGGATATTCTTTTGGTGTCCTGTCCATATTTGCTACAATTATGCAGTTTTGTTGGTTCATGAAATCAGGTCTAAAAATGTGGTTTTGTTTGTGAACTTTATGAAGATTGCAATTCTGCATCAAATGCTGGGTTTATCTGAACAGAACCCTGCACTCAACACCATCTAAACAATATTAGCACACAATAGACTAAACAGCATTGATGGTCGAGCTTTAAAGGATGAGGTGTAAAAAGACAATGAAGTTGTCAGTTCTATACAATGTTTTGCTTAGCATGAGAATTCCTTGAGTCTTTCAGCCACTCCTCCAACTCCTCCACTTCAGACATGGTGGCCAGTGGGAAACTGATATTATCCGGCATCTCACTGGGGTTTCTGTACCCACTCTTGCAGCAAGACCGTTGACAGCAGCAGTAAGACACATTTGCTGCCGCTTGATGTGTTCTAGCAGGGTCAGGATGTGCAGCTGAGCCGCTACAGAAAGAGTTAAGAAACAATTCAAAGTGTTGTTACTTTTAGTTGTTACATGCCATTCATCATCTATCTATCTATCATATGGAGTATGATATATATAGTTTCAAGACCACATTATGTAAGTACAAATATTTTTTCATATGGACTTATTTAACCATTTAAATGGTCACAGTCTGTTTTAAAATTATTGTACCAGAGCAAGGGACAGATCCAGTGCTGGTCTTACCCAGTCTAAAGCTAGGGACGAAAGAGTGGTCTTGGCAATCATCTGACAGAGGGGTGACTGAGATCAGACACATAGGACTTGAGGGCAGACGCGTCGGGGTGTCAACCAGCGACATTGGAGGACAGGTAGGTAAATTGATCACATTAAGAACAAATAAATGTAACAAGTGGTGCAGGAGCTGCAGTATGCCTCGGACCTGGCTTAGTAGTGGTCTGGCAAACTTCATTCAAGGTAGGTGGAGGAATAGGAGGCATTGGAGTGGAGGTGCGTCTTCTCTTTTTCCCCTCATCTGCCTCACTGTCCGTATCACCAAAAATGATCCTAACAAGCAAAGCAAAACAGCGAAAAATCTGGTTTGTGCAACATAAATCCGAGTTTAGCCCTTGGTTCGTTTTTTCTTTTCCTAATTTATATTTATACTAATTAAAAAAATTATCTGTTTGTAACTCTGGAGTGTTACAGATCAGTGAGGGCCTCAGCTTTTTTCTTGCCTTTATGTAATCACCTGATACAAATATAGAAAATATGAATTATTAGTCTACATTTGTAAACTAATGTATAAAAAATAAGCAAATATTTTAAATAAACTTTCTAAATGGTTCCGTACCAGCTCTTAAGAAGACTCGAACATAAAAAGTCTGGTCCTGGTTCCTCACGTTTTGGACAGCTTGTCAGGGTGTCCCCTGACTTGTCCCGTTTTTTCGCCTCTATTACACCCCCTGGTGGTCCTTGAGCGATGTGCTCATCACGGTCACTACCACCCAGTCATCAATCACCCACTCAACGTCCCACACCTGTCCCTCATCAGTCAATCACCAACCCTACTTAGGTTCCTGTTTGTCCACGCCCTAGTGTCGATTCAAACTAAGTGCTACACTAGTTTTACCAAGACTAGGACTTTAGTTATTTGACTGCTGCATTACACTGCAGTACATGGCCTTCCAGCCCTTCTTATATTTACCTCTATATACCTATCACTACCACAACCTCTCCTGAACAATCCTTATCCACCAAGGATTCCTCTAGTCGTGCGATTGGGTCCCTATCATCACTCTGTTCCATCAGAACCCTTACACAGCTCTATTGATGCGTTCATCACTTTTGTAGTTTGGCCACCAAGTCACACCATCGTCAAACCACGAGTCTGATATAATGTTTACTGTTTCAGTAAATTCCACAACTATGTACATTTGAAAAAGAAAATGCTACAGATTAAAATGAACAGTATGGCAAACCCATTTTAATACTTTTCATGCTCATAATTGTTTTTGTAGTAATAACCCTAAATGTTTTCCATTCAGTAATATGTTAGAGTCTGCCTTTCAACACATACTGAGAGTGCACGTATTGTACTTAGTCATTTTCTGTTTGTCTTACCAACCATTACGAATCTCCAACTTGTTGTTTAACTAACCTATGTTTGATCAATCAAGTCATCAATTTAAATTGCTCAATTGTTGGTTCATCACAATGACGCTATCCCTTGTTTTAAACGTTTTTTTTGTTGTTTTTGTTAAAGATACTTACACAATTAAAATCCACAAGTATCCAGAACCCTTGGTGGGCCCTTCTTCATTCAGAGTAAATGTGCTGTTTTTTCGGTTGGTCTTGGCATTTGTCTTTTTGTTAGACATTAGTCTCCCACTTCTCAAACTCCCCACCCACCCTCACTCCATATACCCACCACCCAAACTCCCCACCCACCCTCACTCCCTATACCCACCACTCCAACTATGTCCTATCACTATGCCTGTGTAAAAAAGGCATGACAACAATATCTTTATAAGGTTAGAGACACACTTGTAGGAGATGTCTGATGCTTTAGCTACCTTAAAAGGTCCTGTTGGTTGAGATACAATAAATGTTCTAAGAAAATCGGAGCCCATGGGATAGTTAAAAAACTTTTCCATAAAAAACAAAAACTTGAAATACTACATCAATTCCTTCCACAGTTTGAGTGATGTTATGTAAAACACAGATATCTCTGCCTAATGCAAAAACATTATCGCCTGTGGAAACTTTCATTGTCCATTATTTAGTATGTAGCTCTTTGTACTGGGCTTCAGCTTGAAGGCCATCAGGAACACAAATCAATGCTGCAGATCTTTTGAACCTCTAAAACCTTTTTACTACCTGAGCAAGAGGAAACTCTGGCTTTCTAACATAACCCTTCAGTTTATGAAGGTCATTTTCAAATGAAAAAGCCGAGATAGTGTCTAAACAACCATGTACATCTGCATCTGCAGACAGGTGGACCAAGGAATGGACATTATACACTAAGTCATCTCTGCCGTACAGCTCCCCAAAATGACTAACAAATGTGGTAAGCAGCGTGTTTGCATATTTAATATACATTGAGCAGAGCTGTAGACTGACAAGGATAGAAATACCCGTAGATAACAACATGAAGTTGTTATATAAATTACTGTCTAAATATTGTTCCAGAACAACAGGGCCTGTATACAAGAGAAATTGTCTTAACTCTGTAGCTTTCCAACAATCTAATACCCGAAGGAATTGTAGTTTCCATGCAAAATCTGCTAGTATATACCTACATATCTGAGTTAGACTTTCTGAAATCCTATCAACAAGACTAGAGGACAAACGTAACATCAAAGGGCCCCTCAGCCAAATGTTTAGCAAATGTCGCATTACACCTAAACATGCAGAGTGCATGTAATCTAATCTAATAATCTAACATTCTACTAGTGTCGCGAGCTACTGTGTCGCCGGTGCTAACTACATGGTACCCTGTAGGCCTGTACCCTGTAGGTACAATGTAGCCATGTGTAATTGGTGAGGATTTAATAACTGGATAAATAGGTAGCTGGAATACAGCTCTATACTCTATACCTCGATGGACATTATAGCTCTACAGTGCGGCTAGACTAAGCTGTCTACGGTACATTTAGTCTAGCCTGATTAGCGCCCATGAATTAAAAGAAAGATAATCTTGCTCTATAGGTGGCTTTTTGCAAAATTTTGTGTAACGTTAAACAAATATATTGTTGTTGGCATTCAAACAACATTAAACTAAGTGTTAACCAATTCAGTAGACGGTCTGGTGGCTGGACGATTCTTGTTTGACAGTTGATGTGACCAACGTCCCAAAAGCTTATCGTATATGCTCAAGCTTGCCGCAGCTCGAGCATCTGGCGGCGTATTCATCATTACAAACATGCGTTTAGGATCTGGTGCGGAGGCGTTAAGTGAGTGTGACTTTTACGTAATAGACTATTTAAAATATGCAAACTGTTTTTAAAGGCCAGAATTCTTTTATGTTTGGGAAAGTGTCAAAAGTTTTTTGTGTCAAGTAGTACTCAATTTTCGAATCCGAAAACGGGCCAGTTCCGTATAATGATAAGAAGAATGTTGCATTTGTATCAAATCTGAAACGGATCCGCAAAACGGATCTGCTACGCGGATCTGCTGGAACTTAGCCAGATCCGGCACAGAATCAGCTGCTCTTTGGGTATTTATTTATTATTATAGCCACCCTCGTGGGGACATGACAAGTATCAAAATGTGCGTCTCGTTTCCGTTGCTATTGTTTTGTGGAAGGATGTGTTGCAAGGTTTAGGAAATATTCAAGTTGTTGTGGCAAAAACATAGCCTCACTGAACGCTGGTTACCTATGCACATACGTTATTCAAACATTCCAGAACGAGGCCATGAAAATGGCTGCAAGTTCTAAAGTTTGTAAGTAATGCTAGCTAGTTACAGCACTGTTTACTTTGACCATGGTAGTTACTTGGTCAAAGTTACTTACAATTATTTTGCTTCCTTTTTGAGATATTCTGCCTTTTTTATTTTGCCAGATAGCCAGTACACAGCAGGAAAGTGACTGCCTAAACTTGACAAGTTGGGACATCTTCAGCTGCAATGGTTGCAACCAAACACTTTCTGTGTTGTTAATTGGTCTCTCACATCATTGTGGAGGAAATTTCACTCACTCTTCCATGTGTATGGGTGGAATAAAAGACCATGGACACTCACTATTTTTGTGGTGCCTGACAATTTGACACCATATATTGATTCTCCAGATTCCATTGAAAATGCCTAGAAAAATTATATTATGTATCCCTTGTGTATTACATTTTTTTAAATTGGGGGTTAAGGAGATGGGAATAAAGTGTTGCTAGATGTATGACAGTTCCCATCCAAACAAATTAACATGAACAATATCATCAAAACAATTATGTTTGTCATGCATGCCACCCCTTACCAAAAACGAGTTCATTCAAGTGTGCTATTAGTATACTTCTTTTAAACAATTTTTTTTTATTTTCTAGATTATTGTAGAAGAATGTTATAACTTAATTATCCGGTAATGAGACTAAGAACAACAAATGTATAACACCCTCCCAAGTAGGTTAATTTCTTCAGACTAAGTGTGTTTGGACATTGTTGAAACTAAAGAGTGAATTTAATGCAAGGACAAACAGGTACAAACTACACAAAACTGTAAACGTAAAATGAAAAGTAGAACTAACATAAAACGATATACAAATAACATGTAGCGCATCCACTTGAAACTGAATCAAACAAAGGACAAACCGTGAGCGTTGTTGAATACAAACAAACAATAAACCACTAGGCTCCCCAATCAGAGTAAACTGAATGCAGCTGCTCTGACTGGGGAGCCCACAATGGCATAGAGAGGGCTAGAGGCCTCTCTAGGCGGCATGCCCTGAAACGGCCAGGGGCCCGCAGCCAGGGCATGACAGAGCCCCCCCCCC